>OZ007580.1:1577399-1655989 GCA_963931925.1 Onchidella celtica | reverse complement strand
GTTTAAACTTTATTCAGCCAGAGACTGGATATTTGTCTACACAGCTTTAGCATAGCTGCTCCACACACAGACACCTACACGCCTGTCTACATAAGCACTTGTGTACACACACACATACACACACACACACACACACATATCCACAGACATACACATACGTCCATGGACATATATATGGCCTTTAGCGTCTTTACAGACGGTCTTAGCAGCTAGAATATTCACTTTCATTTTGACTGACAGCTTCTCTCGTGGCTTATTCTACCAATGTTTGACCCGAGAGTGCGATGGCAGTGATTGCAGGTCAGTCTTTTGGGTTCACTTTGGCGAGTGTTTTCATTCCGCCTCTGTCGTTTTGTCAGGTATGTTTCTTTTGCCTTGAAGTCTATTGCGAGCGTGCCACTGCGCAATTTTTGTCTCCATCTGCTTCGATCATTTGCAAGGTTCTCCCATTCATTGGGGTCGATGTTGAATGCTTTCATCGTGACCTTGCAAGTGTCTTTGAATCGCAGATGTGGCCTACCTCTGGGTCGGTTGCCAGTAGCAAGTTCCCCGTAGAGAATTTGTCTGGGGATGCGATCATTTTCCATACGGTGGAGATGTCCAAGCCACCGCAGTCTTTTTTTGCCTAGGAGAGCCTGAGTTGATGGAATGTTGGCTCGGCTCAGAACTTCGATATTTGAGATCCTGTCTTGCCACTTGATCTTGAGAATTTTGCGTAGGCAGCGCAGGTGGAAGGAGTTGAGGGATCTTTCATGTTTGGAGTAGGTGGTCCATGTCTCTGAGCCATACAGCAGGGTGCTTAGGACGCAAGTTTGGTACACGAGTACCTTTGTTTTGATGGTCAGCTTGCTATTGTTCCACACCCTTTTTGAGAGTTTGCCAAAAGCTGTGGCCGCCTTTCCTATTCTGGCATTTATTTCAGTTGTTATGTCTGTGCTACCACTGATGGTTGAGCCTAGGTAGCAGAATTTTCCCACTTGCTCCAGAGGAGAGCCATTCAGCATGATTGGGTTGGGGTTTCTCAAGCCTTGTGTCAAAACTACAGTTTTTGAGACACTGATCCTTAGCATGAATTTGTCACAGGCTTTGGCAAGGCTATTGATGAGAGCCTGGAGCGTGGTTTCATCGTGGGCCACGATTGCAGCATCATCTGCGAAGAGGAGCTCTTGTAACATAATATGCTCTGTACGAGATTTTGCTTTTAGTCTGGCAACATTAAAAATGGAGCCGTCCACTCTGGTGTTAATAAGTACTCCACCTGAACATTGACCAAAGGCATTCTTGAGTAGGGCTGCAAAATATATACCAAATAAGGTAGGAGCAAGAACACATCCCTGCTTCACACCGCTGTTTACAGCAAATGAATTGGATGTGCAGCCTTCAAAGTTGACACATGGACATACATACACACATACACGTATATATCCACAGCCACCCAGATCCACACGCACACATACACCCACACACAAAAACACACACATGCACAGACAAGAACATCCACAAAAACACACCCAGACAAATAGCTGGACATACACAAATTCACACAGATAAGTTCATACACACATATCAACACATACTCATCCAACCATACACACATATAAACATACATGTACTCAAGTCCACACATACACACACACATTCACACAACACTTACACACACGCACACACCCCCAAACAACCACATCCAGACATATACACACAAACACATACAGAAACACATATCCACACACACACACTCATCCATAAACATGCATGCATTCATACTCATATACATCCACGCACATACATCCACACAAACGCACACGCCAAGACACACACAGAGCCACATCCACAAACTCACATCCACACACAAATCAACGTACAAACGCATCCACATACACACACAAAGAACCGCATCCACAAATCCACATCAAAATACACAAATACAAACATTTAAACACACGACATACTCACAATAAGGTAGACATGCATCCACACATGTGCTACCACACACACACACACACACACACACACATACGTGCATCCACTTACACACATAATCCATGCACACTCATCCACATACATACACATATACGAACATCCACTTACACACATACATCCATGCACACTCATCCACATACATACACATATACGAACATCCACTTACACACATACATCCATGCACACTCATATACATACGTACACACCCCCACACACACAGGCATATCATTCATACATAACATCCACCCAGACACACAGACACACACACACACCTAGACACACATACCCCCGCCCATCCCCCCCCACCCCAAAAATAAACGATCCTAACCTCCTCCATTTTTTCCCAAGTTCTGTTCTTCTATCTCTCTGTTTCTCTTTCTCTCTCTCTCTCTCTCTCTCTCTCTCTCTCAGTTTTTCACACTCAGACTGACAGAGATAGAGAGATGAGGGAGAAACCCGCAATTATCACACACAATTCCTAGTCTTCTCGGACGTCCGCACAAATCTAATACACCAAATGGGCATGGCTGAGCCAGTGGGAGGCGCCCTGGGAACTTGCTCAGTCCTGGCGGTCCGTTGGAGATGACGTGTCTCCTTCGGCCTTGATATAGCACCTCCCAGACACTTAGTGGGATGCCGGGGGTGGAGCGGATCGTGGTTGAGATTTGTCTCCTGTGATCTTAAACTTGCTCCATCCCCCACAGCCGAATCTGTCAAGTGTCGAGCACAAACAGAGCCAATCACACACACACATCCACACACACATATCCACAGACATACACATACGTCCATGGACATACATACACACATACACGTATATATCCACTGCCACCCAGATCCACACGCACACATACACCCAGACACAAAAACAAACACATGCACAGACAAAAACATCCACAAAAACACCCAGAAAAATAGCTGGACACAGACAAATTCACACAGATAAGTTCATACACACGTATCAACACATACTCATCCAACCATACACACATATCCACATACATGTACTCAAGTCCGCACACACACACACACACACACATTCCCACAACACTTACACACACGCACACACCCCCAAACAACCACATCCAGACATATACACAAAAACACATACAGAAATACATATCCACTCCCACACACACACTCATCCATAAACATACATACATACATACTCATATACATCCACGCACATACATCCACACAAACGCACACGCCAAGACACAGACAGAGCCACATCCACAAACTCACATCAACACAAACTCACATCCACATACACAAATCAACGTACAAACGCATCCACATACACAAACAAAGAACCACATCCATAAATCCACCTCAACATACACAAACACAAACATTTAAACACACGACATACACACTAACGCAGACATGCATCCACACACGTGCTACCACACTCACACACACACAGACAACCACATCCTCATATTATGAATTAAAAAAAAAACTACTCCCACATCCACATACACAACATACACACATACGTGCATCCACTTACACACATACATCCATGCACACTCATCCACATACATACACACATACATGCATCCACTTACACACATACATCCATGCACACTCATCCACATACATACACACATACATGCATCCACTTACACACATACATCCATGTACACTCATCCACATACATACACACATACGAACATCCACTTACACACATACATCCATGCACACTCATCCACATATATACACACATACGAACATCCACTTACACACATACATCCATGCACACTCATCCACATACATACACACATACGTGCATCCACTTACACACATACATCCATGCACACTCATCCACATACGTATATATCCACTGCCACCCAGATCCACACGCACACATACACCCAGACACAAAAACAAACACATGCACAGACAAAAACATCCACAAAAACACACCCAGACAAATAGCTGGACATACACAAATTCACACAGATAAGTTCATACACACGTATCAACACATACTCATCCAACCGTACACACATATAAACATACATGTACTCAAGTCCACACACACACACACACACATTCACACAACACTTACACACACGCACACACCCCCAAACAACCACATCCAGACATATACACACAAACACATACAGAAACACATATCCACACACACACACTCATCCACAAACATGCATGCATTCATACTCATATACATCCACGCACATACATCCATACAAACGCACACGCCAAGACACACACAGAGCCACATCCACAAACTCACATCAACACAAACTCACATCCACACACACAAATCAACGTACAAAGGCATTCACACACACACACAAAGAACCGCATCCACTAATCCACATCAAAATACACAAACACAAACATTTAAACACACGACATACTCACACTAACGTAGACATGCATCCACACATGTGCTACCACACACACACACACACACACACAACCACATCCTCATATTATGAATTTAAAAAAAACTACTCGCATATCCACATACACACACACACACACACACATACGAGCATCCACTTACACACATACATCCATGCACACTCATCCACATACATACACACATACGAACATCCACTTACACACATACATCCATGCACACTCATCCACATACATACACACATACGTGCATCCACTTACACACATAATCCATGCACACTCATCCACATACATACACACATACGAACATCCACTTACACACATACATCCATGCACACTCATCCACATACATACACACATACGTGCACCCACTTACACACATACATCCATGCACACTCATCCACATACGTACACACCCCCACTCACACAGGCATATCATTCATACATAACATCCACCCAGACACACAGACCTAGACACACATACCCTCGCCCCCACCCCCCCCCCCAAAATAAACGATCCTAACCCCCTGCATTTTTCCCAAGATCTGTTCTTCTATCTCTCTGTTTCTCTCTCTCTCTCTCTCTCTCTCTCTCTCTCTCTCTCTCTCTCTCTCTCAGTTTTTCACACACAGACTGACAGAGATAGAGAGATGAGGGAGAAAGAAAAAGAAATACGTAGATAAATAGAAAGGAATTTGATGTGTTGTCACCCCCACCCCCGCAATTATCACACACAATTCCTAGTCTTCTCGGACGTCCGCGCAAATCTAATACACCAAATGGGCGTGGCTGAGCCAATGGGAGGCGCCCGGGGAACTTGCTCAGTCCTGGCGGTCCGTTGGAGATGTGTCTCCCTCGGCCTTGATATAGCACCTCCCAGACACTTAGTGGGATGCCGGGGGTGGAGCGGATCATGGTTGAGACTTGTCTCCTGTGATCTTAAACTTGCTCCATCCCCCACAGCCGAATCTGTCAAGTGTCGAGCACATACAGATCCACTCACACACACACATCCACACACACATATGCACAGACATACACATACATCAATGGACATACATACACACATACACGTATATATCCACTGCCACCCAGATCCACACGCACACATACACCAGACACAAAAACAAACACATGCACAGACAAAAACATCCACAAAAACACACCCAGACAAATAGCTGGACATACACAAATTCACACAGATAAGTTCATACACACGTATCAACACATACTCATCCAACCGTACACACATATAAACATACATGTACTCAAGTCCACACACACACACACACACATTCACACAACACTTACACACACGCACACACCCCCAAACAACCACATCCAGACATATACACACAAACACATACAGAAACACATATCCACACACACACATTCATCCATAAACATGCATGCATTCATACTCATATACATCCACGCACATACATCCATACAAACGCACACGCCAAGACACACACAGAGCCACATCCACAAACTCACATCAACACAAACTCACATCCACACACACAAATCAACGTACAAACGCATCCACACACACACACAAAGAACCGCATCCACTAATCCACATCAAAATACACAAACACAAACATTTAAACACACGACATACTCACACTAACGTAGACATGCATCCACACATGTGCTACCACACACACACACACACACACACAACCACATCCTCATATTATGAATTTAAAAAAAACTACTCGCATATCCACATACACACACACACACACACATACGAGCATCCACTTACACACATACATCCATGCACACTCATCCACATACATACACACATACGAACATCCACTTACACACATACATCCATGCACACTCATCCACATACATACACACATACGTGCATCCACTTACACACATAATCCATGCACACTCATCCACATACATACACATATACGAACATCCACTTACACACATACATCCATGCACACTCATCCACATACATACACATATACGAACATCCACTTACACACATACATCCATGCACACTCATATACATACGTACACACCCCCACACACACAGGCATATCATTCATACATAACATCCACCCAGACACACAGACACACACACACACCTAGACACACATACCCCCGCCCATCCCCCCCCACCCCAAAAATAAACGATCCTAACCTCCTCCATTTTTTCCCAAGTTCTGTTCTTCTATCTCTCTGTTTCTCTTTCTCTCTCTCTCTCTCTCTCTCTCTCTCAGTTTTTCACACACAGACTGACAGAGATAGAGAGATGAGGGAGAAACCCGCAATTATCACACACAATTCCTAGTCTTCTCGGACGTCCGCACAAATCTAATACACCAAATGGGCGTGGCTGAGCCAATGGGAGGCGCCCGGGGAACTTGCTCAGTCCTGGCGGTCCGTTGGAGATGACGTGTCTCCCTCGGCCTTGATATAGCACCTCCCAGACACTTAGTGGGATGCCGGGGGTGGAGCGGATCATGGTTGAGATTTGTCTCCTGTGATCTTAAACTTGCTCCATCCCCCACAGCCGAATCTGTCAAGTGTCGAGCACATACAGATCCACTCACACACACACATCCACACACACATATGCACAGACATACACATACATCAATGGACATACATACACACATACACGTATATATCCACAGCCACCCAGATCCACACGCACACATACACCCAGACACAAAAACAAACACATGCACAGACAAAAACATCCACAAAAACACACCCAGACAAATAGCTGGACATACACAAATTCACACAGATAAGTTCATACACATGTGTCAACACATATTCATCCAACCATACACACATATCCACATACATGTACTCAAGACCACACACACATTCACACTACACACACCGAGAACAACATCCACAAATCCACATCAACATACACAAGCACAAACATTTAAACACACGACATACTCACACTAACGTAGACATGCATCCACACATGTGCTACCACACACACACACACACAGACAACCACATCCTCATATTATGAATTTTAAAAAAACTACTCGCATATCCACATACACACACACACACACATACGTGCATCCACTTACACACAT
This sequence comes from Onchidella celtica, assembly GCA_963931925.1. NCBI lineage: Eukaryota > Metazoa > Mollusca > Gastropoda > Systellommatophora > Onchidiidae > Onchidella > Onchidella celtica. The sequence continues at coordinate 1,648,529 of OZ007580.1, read as the reverse complement.
AATCCATGCACACTCATCCACATACATACACATATACGAACATCCACTTACACACATACATCCATGCACACTCATCCACATACATACACATATACGAACATCCACTTACACACATACATCCATGCACACTCATATACATACGTACACACCCCCACACACACAGGCATATCATTCATACATAACATCCACCCAGACACACAGACACACACACACACCTAGACACACATACCCCCGCCCATCCCCCCCCACCCCAAAAATAAACGATCCTAACCTCCTCCATTTTTTCCCAAGTTCTGTTCTTCTATCTCTCTGTTTCTCTTTCTCTCTCTCTCTCTCTCTCTCTCTCTCAGTTTTTCACACACAGACTGACAGAGATAGAGAGATGAGGGAGAAACCCGCAATTATCACACACAATTCCTAGTCTTCTCGGACGTCCGCGCAAATCTAATACACCAAATGGGCGTGGCTGAGCCAATGGGAGGCGCCCGGGGAACTTGCTCAGTCCTGGCGGTCCGTTGGAGATGACGTGTCTCCCTCGGCCTTGATATAGCACCTCCCAGACACTTAGTGGGATGCCGGGGGTGGAGCGGATCATGGTTGAGATTTGTCTCCTGTGATCTTAAACTTGCTCCATCCCCCACAGCCGAATCTGTCAAGTGTCGAGCACATACAGATCCACTCACACACACACATCCACACACACATATGCACAGACATACACATACATCAATGGACATACATACACACATACACGTATATATCCACTGCCACCCAGATCCACACGCACACATACACCCAGACACAAAAACAAACACATGCACAGACAAAAACATCCACAAAAACACACCCAGACAAATAGCTGGACATACACAAATTCACACAGATAAGTTCATACACATGTGTCAACACATATTCATCCAACCATACACACATATCCACATACATGTACTCAAGACCACACACACATTCACACTACACACACGCACACACCCCTAAACAACCACATCCAGACATATACACGCAAACACATACAAAAATACATATCCACACACACACACACACACTCATCCATAAAAATACATGCATACATGCTCATATACATCCACGCACATACATCCACACATACGCACAGGCCAAGACACAGACAGAGCCCCATCCACAAACTCACCTCAACACAAACTCACATCCACACACACAAATCAACGTACAAACGATTCCACATACACACACCGAGAACAACATCCACAAATCCACATCAACATACACAAGCACAAACATTTAAACACACGACATACTCACACTAACGTAGACATGCATCCACACATGTGCTACCACACACACACACACACAGACAACCACATCCTCATATTATGAATTTTAAAAAAACTACTCGCATATCCACATACACACACACACACACATACGTGCATCCACTTACACACATAATCCATGCACACTCATCCACATACATACACATATACGAACATCCACTTACACACATACATCCATGCACACTCATCCACATACATACACATATACGAACATCCACTTACACACATACATCCATGCACACTCATATACATACGTACACACCCCCACACACACAGGCATATCATTCATACATAACATCCACCCAGACACACAGACACACACACACACCTAGACACACATACCCCCGCCCATCCCCCCCCCACCCCAAAAATAAACGATCCTAACCTCCTCCATTTTTTCCCAAGTTCTGTTCTTCTATCTCTCTGTTTCTCTTTCTCTCTCTCTCTCTCTCTCTCTCTCTCAGTTTTTCACACACAGACTGACAGAGATAGAGAGATGAGGGAGAAACCCGCAATTATCACACACAATTCCTAGTCTTCTCGGACGTCCGCGCAAATCTAATACACCAAATGGGCGTGGCTGAGCCAATGGGAGGCGCCCGGGGAACTTGCTCAGTCCTGGCGGTCCGTTGGAGATGACGTGTCTCCCTCGGCCTTGATATAGCACCTCCCAGACACTTAGTGGGATGCCGGGGGTGGAGCGGATCATGGTTGAGATTTGTCTCCTGTGATCTTAAACTTGCTCCATCCCCCACAGCCGAATCTGTCAAGTGTCGAGCACATACAGATCCACTCACACACACACATCCACACACACATATGCACAGACATACACATACATCAATGGACATACATACACACATACACGTATATATCCACAGCCACCCAGATCCACACGCACACATACACCCAGACACAAAAACAAACACATGCACAGACAAAAACATCCACAAAAACACACCCAGACAAATAGCTGGACATACACAAATTCACACAGATAAGTTCATACACATGTGTCAACACATATTCATCCAACCATACACACATATCCACATACATGTACTCAAGACCACACACACATTCACACTACACACACGCACACACCCCTAAACAACCACATCCAGACATATACACGCAAACACATACAAAAATACATATCCACACACACACACACACACACTCATCCATAAAAATACATGCATACATGCTCATATACATCCACGCACATACATCCACACATACGCACAGGCCAAGACACAGACAGAGCCCCATCCACAAACTCACCTCAACACAAACTCACATCCACACACACAAATCAACGTACAAACGATTCCACATACACACACCGAGAACAACATCCACAAATCCACATCAACATACACAAGCACAAACATTTAAACACACGACATACTCACACTAACGTAGACATGCATCCACACATGTGCTACCACACACACACACACACAGACAACCACATCCTCATATTATGAATTTTAAAAAAACTACTCGCATATCCACATACACACACACACACACATACGTGCATCCACTTACACACATAATCCATGCACACTCATCCACATACATACACATATACGAACATCCACTTACACACATACATCCATGCACACTCATATACATACGTACACACCCCCACACACACAGGCATATCATTCATACATAACATCCACCCAGACACACAGACACACACACACACCTAGACACACATACCCCCGCCCATCCCCCCCACCCCAAAAATAAACGATCCTAACCTCCTCCATTTTTTCCCAAGTTCTGTTCTTCTATCTCTCTGTTTCTCTTTCTCTCTCTCTCTCTCTCTCTCTCTCTCAGTTTTTCACACACAGACTGACAGAGATAGAGAGATGAGGGAGAAACCCGCAATTATCACACACAATTCCTAGTCTTCTCGGACGTCCGCGCAAATCTAATACACCAAATGGGCGTGGCTGAGCCAATGGGAGGCGCCCGGGGAACTTGCTCAGTCCTGGCGGTCCGTTGGAGATGACGTGTCTCCCTCGGCCTTGATATAGCACCTCCCAGACACTTAGTGGGATGCCGGGGGTGGAGCGGATCATGGTTGAGATTTGTCTCCTGTGATCTTAAACTTGCTCCATCCCCCACAGCCGAATCTGTCAAGTGTCGAGCACATACAGATCCACTCACACACACACATCCACACACACATATGCACAGACATACACATACATCAATGGACATACATACACACATACACGTATATATCCACAGCCACCCAGATCCACACGCACACATACACCAGACACAAAAACAAACACATGCACAGACAAAAACATCCACAAAAACACACCCAGACAAATAGCTGGACATACACAAATTCACACAGATAAGTTCATACACACGTATCAACACATACTCATCCAACCGTACACACATATAAACATACATGTACTCAAGTCCACACACACACACACACACATTCACACAACACTTACACACACGCACACACCCCCAAACAACCACATCCAGACATATACACACAAACACATACAGAAACACATATCCACACACACACATTCATCCATAAACATGCATGCATTCATACTCATATACATCCACGCACATACATCCATACAAACGCACACGCCAAGACACACACAGAGCCACATCCACAAACTCACATCAACACAAACTCACATCCACACACACAAATCAACGTACAAACGCATCCACACACACACACAAAGAACCGCATCCACTAATCCACATCAAAATACACAAACACAAACATTTAAACACACGACATACTCACACTAACGTAGACATGCATCCACACATGTGCTACCACACACACACACACACACACACAACCACATCCTCATATTATGAATTTAAAAAAAACTACTCGCATATCCACATACACACACACACACACACATACGAGCATCCACTTACACACATACATCCATGCACACTCATCCACATACATACACACATACGAACATCCACTTACACACATACATCCATGCACACTCATCCACATACATACACACATACGTGCATCCACTTACACACATAATCCATGCACACTCATCCACATACATACACATATACGAACATCCACTTACACACATACATCCATGCACACTCATCCACATACATACACATATACGAACATCCACTTACACACATACATCCATGCACACTCATATACATACGTACACACCCCCACACACACAGGCATATCATTCATACATAACATCCACCCAGACACACAGACACACACACACACCTAGACACACATACCCCCGCCCATCCCCCCCCACCCCAAAAATAAACGATCCTAACCTCCTCCATTTTTTCCCAAGTTCTGTTCTTCTATCTCTCTGTTTCTCTTTCTCTCTCTCTCTCTCTCTCTCTCTCTCTCTCAGTTTTTCACACACAGACTGACAGAGATAGAGAGATGAGGGAGAAACCCGCAATTATCACACACAATTCCTAGTCTTCTCGGACGTCCGCGCAAATCTAATACACCAAATGGGCGTGGCTGAGCCAATGGGAGGCGCCCGGGGAACTTGCTCAGTCCTGGCGGTCCGTTGGAGATGACGTGTCTCCCTCGGCCTTGATATAGCACCTCCCAGACACTTAGTGGGATGCCGGGGGTGGAGCGGATCATGGTTGAGATTTGTCTCCTGTGATCTTAAACTTGCTCCATCCCCCACAGCCGAATCTGTCAAGTGTCGAGCACATACAGATCCACTCACACACACACATCCACACACACATATGCACAGACATACACATACATCAATGGACATACATACACACATACACGTATATATCCACAGCCACCCAGATCCACACGCACACATACACCCAGACACAAAAACAAACACATGCACAGACAAAAACATCCACAAAAACACACCCAGACAAATAGCTGGACATACACAAATTCACACACATAAGTTCATACACATGTGTCAACACATATTCATCCAACCATACACACATATCCACATACATGTACTCAAGACCACACACACATTCACACTACACACACGCACACACCCCTAAACAACCACATCCAGACATATACACGCAAACACATACAAAAATACATATCCACACACACACACACACACACTCATCCATAAAAATACATGCATACATGCTCATATACATCCACGCACATACATCCACACATACGCACAGGCCAAGACACAGACAGAGCCCCATCCACAAACTCACCTCAACACAAACTCACATCCACACACACAAATCAACGTACAAACGATTCCACATACACACACCGAGAACAACATCCACAAATCCACATCAACATACACAAGCACAAACATTTAAACACACGACATACTCACACTAACGTAGACATGCATCCACACATGTGCTACCACACACACACACACACAGACAACCACATCCTCATATTATGAATTTTAAAAAAACTACTCGCATATCCACATACACACACACACACATATACGAACATCCACTTACACACATACATCCATGCACACTCATCCACATACATACACATATACGAACATCCACTTACACACATACATCCATGCACACTCATATACATACGTACACACCCCCACACACACAGGCATATCATTCATACATAACATCCACCCAGACACACAGACACACACACACACCTAGACACACATACCCCCGCCCATCCCCCCCCACCCCAAAAATAAACGATCCTAACCTCCTCCATTTTTTCCCAAGTTCTGTTCTTCTATCTCTCTGTTTCTCTTTCTCTCTCTCTCTCTCTCTCTCTCTCTCAGTTTTTCACACACAGACTGACAGAGATAGAGAGATGAGGGAGAAACCCGCAATTATCACACACAATTCCTAGTCTTCTCGGACGTCCGCGCAAATCTAATACACCAAATGGGCGTGGCTGAGCCAATGGGAGGCGCCCGGGGAACTTGCTCAGTCCTGGCGGTCCGTTGGAGATGACGTGTCTCCCTCGGCCTTGATATAGCACCTTCCAGACACTTAGTGGGATGCCGGGGGTGGAGCGGATCATGGTTGAGATTTGTCTCCTGTGATCTTAAACTTGCTCCATCCCCCACAGCCGAATCTGTCAAGTGTCGAGCACATACAGATCCACTCACACACACACATCCACACACACATATGCACAGACATACACATACATCAATGGACATACATACACACATACACGTATATATCCACAGCCACCCAGATCCACACGCACACATACACCCAGACACAAAAACAAACACATGCACAGACAAAAACATCCACAAAAACACACCCAGACAAATAGCTGGACATACACAAATTCACACAGATAAGTTCATACACATGTGTCAACACATATTCATCCAACCATACACACATATCCACATACATGTACTCAAGACCACACACACATTCACACTACACACACGCACACACCCCTAAACAACCACATCCAGACATATACACGCAAACACATACAAAAATACATATCCACACACACACACACACACTCATCCATAAAAATACATGCATACATGCTCATATACATCCACGCACATACATCCACATATACGCACAGGCCAAGACACAGACAGAGCCCCATCCACAAACTCACCTCAACACAAACTCACATCCACACACACAAATCAACGTACAAACGATTCCACATACACACACCGATAACAACATCCACAAATCCACATCAACATACACAAGCACAAACATTTGAACACACGACATACTCACACTAACGTAGACATGCATCCACACATGTGCTACCACACACACACACACACAGACAACCACATCCTCATATTATGAATTTTAAAAAAACTACTCGCATATCCACATACACACACACACACACATACGTGCATCCACTTACACACATAATCCATGCACACTCATCCACATACATACACATATACGAACATCCACTTACACACATACATCCATGCACACTCATCCACATACATACACATATACGAACATCCACTTACACACATACATCCATGCACACTCATATACATACGTACACACCCCCACACACACAGGCATATCATTCATACATAACATCCACCCAGACACACAGACACACACACACACCTAGACACACATACCCCCGCCCATCCCCCCCCACCCCAAAAATAAACGATCCTAACCTCCTCCATTTTTTCCCAAGTTCTGTTCTTCTATCTCTCTGTTTCTCTTTCTCTCTCTCTCTCTCTCTCTCTCTCTCTCTCAGTTTTTCACACACAGACTGACAGAGATAGAGAGATGAGGGAGAAACCCGCAATTATCACACACAATTCCTAGTCTTCTCGGACGTCCGCGCAAATCTAATACACCAAATGGGCGTGGCTGAGCCAATGGGAGGCGCCCGGGGAACTTGCTCAGTCCTGGCGGTCCGTTGGAGATGACGTGTCTCCCTCGGCCTTGATATAGCACCTCCCAGACACTTAGTGGGATGCCGGGGGTGGAGCGGATCATGGTTGAGATTTGTCTCCTGTGATCTTAAACTTGCTCCATCCCCCACAGCCGAATCTGTCAAGTGTCGAGCACATACAGATCCACTCACACACACACATCCACACACACATATGCACAGACATACACATACATCAATGGACATACATACACACATACACGTATATATCCACAGCCACCCAGATCCACACGCACACATACACCCAGACACAAAAACAAACACATGCACAGACAAAAACATCCACAAAAACACACCCAGACAAATAGCTGGACATACACAAATTCACACAGATAAGTTCATACACATGTGTCAACACATATTCATCCAACCATACACACATATCCACATACATGTACTCAAGACCACACACACATTCACACTACACACACGCACACACCCCTAAACAACCACATCCAGACATATACACGCAAACACATACAAAAATACATATCCACACACACACACACACACTCATCCATAAAAATACATGCATACATGCTCATATACATCCACGCACATACATCCACACATACGCACAGGCCAAGACACAGACAGAGCCCCATCCACAAACTCACCTCAACACAAACTCACGTCCACACACACAAATCAACGTACAAACGATTCCACATACACACACCGAGAACAACATCCACAAATCCACATCAACATACACAAGCACAAACATTTAAACACACGACATACTCACACTAACGTAGACATGCATCCACACATGTGCTACCACACACACACACACACAGACAACCACATCCTCATATTATGAATTTTAAAAAAACTACTCGCATATCCACATACACACACACACACACATACGTGCATCCACTTACACACATAATCCATGCACACTCATCCACATACATACACATATACGAACATCCACTTACACACATACATCCATGCACACTCATCCACATACATACACATATACGAACATCCACTTACACACATACATCCATGCACACTCATATACATACGTACACACCCCCACACACACAGGCATATCATTCATACATAACATCCACCCAGACACACAGACACACACACACACCTAGACACACATACCCCCGCCCATCCCCCCCCACCCCAAAAATAAACGATCCTAACCTCCTCCATTTTTTCCCAAGTTCTGTTCTTCTATCTCTCTGTTTCTCTTTCTCTCTCTCTCTCTCTCTCTCTCTCTCAGTTTTTCACACACAGACTGACAGAGATAGAGAGATGAGGGAGAAACCCGCAATTATCACACACAATTCCTAGTCTTCTCGGACGTCCGCGCAAATCTAATACACCAAATGGGCGTGGCTGAGCCAATGGGAGGCGCCCGGGGAACTTGCTCAGTCCTGGCGGTCCGTTGGAGATGACGTGTCTCCCTCGGCCTTGATATAGCACCTCCCAGACACTTAGTGGGATGCCGGGGGTGGAGCGGATCATGGTTGAGATTTGTCTCCTGTGATCTTAAACTTGCTCCATCCCCCACAGCCGAATCTGTCAAGTGTCGAGCACATACAGATCCACTCACACACACACATCCACACACACATATGCACAGACATACACATACATCAATGGACATACATACACACATACACGTATATATCCACAGCCACCCAGATCCACACGCACACATACACCCAGACACAAAAACAAACACATGCACAGACAAAAACATCCACAAAAACACACCCAGACAAATAGCTGGACATACACAAATTCACACAGATAAGTTCATACACATGTGTCAACACATATTCATCCAACCATACACACATATCCACATACATGTACTCAAGACCACACACACATTCACACTACACACACGCACACACCCCTAAACAACCACATCCAGACATATACACGCAAACACATACAAAAATACATATCCACACACACACACACACACTCATCCATAAAAATACATGCATACATGCTCATATACATCCACGCACATACATCCACACATACGCACAGGCCAAGACACAGACAGAGCCCCATCCACAAACTCACCTCAACACAAACTCACATCCACACACACAAATCAACGTACAAACGATTCCACATACACACACCGAGAACAACATCCACAAATCCACATCAACATACACAAGCACAAACATTTAAACACATGACATACTCACACTAACGTAGACATGCATCCACACATGTGCTACCACACACACACACACACAGACAACCACATCCTCATATTATGAATTTTAAAAAAACTACTCGCATATCCACATACACACACACACACACATACGTGCATCCACTTACACACATAATCCATGCACACTCATCCACATACATACACATATACGAACATCCACTTACACACATACATCCATGCACACTCATCCACATACATACACATATACGAACATCCACTTACACACATACATCCATGCACACTCATATACATACGTACACACCCCCACACACACAGGCATATCATTCATACATAACATCCACCCAGACACACAGACACACACACACACCTAGACACACATACCCCCGCCCATCCCCCCCCACCCCAAAAATAAACGATCCTAACCTCCTCCATTTTTTCCCAAGTTCTGTTCTTCTATCTCTCTGTTTCTCTTTCTCTCTCTCTCTCTCTCTCTCTCTCTCAGTTTTTCACACACAGACTGACAGAGATAGAGAGATGAGGGAGAAACCCGCAATTATCACACACAATTCCTAGTCTTCTCGGACGTCCGCGCAAATCTAATACACCAAATGGGCGTGGCTGAGCCAATGGGAGGCGCCCGGGGAACTTGCTCAGTCCTGGCGGTCCGTTGGAGATGACGTGTCTCCCTCGGCCTTGATATAGCACCTCCCAGACACTTAGTGGGATGCCGGGGGTGGAGCGGATCATGGTTGAGATTTGTCTCCTGTGATCTTAAACTTGCTCCATCCCCCACAGCCGAATCTGTCAAGTGTCGAGCACATACAGATCCACTCACACACACACATCCACACACACATATGCACAGACATACACATACATCAATGGACATACATACACACATACACGTATATATCCACAGCCACCCAGATCCACACGCACACATACACCCAGACACAAAAACAAACACATGCACAGACAAAAACATCCACAAAAACACACCCAGACAAATAGCTGGACATACACAAATTCACACACATAAGTTCATACACATGTGTCAACACATATTCATCCAACCATACACACATATCCACATACATGTACTCAAGACCACACACACATTCACACTACACACACGCACACACCCCTAAACAACCACATCCAGACATATACACGCAAACACATACAAAAATACATATCCACACACACACACACACACTCATCCATAAAAATACATGCATACATGCTCATATACATCCACGCACATACATCCACACATACGCACAGGCCAAGACACAGACAGAGCCCCATCCACAAACTCACCTCAACACAAACTCACATCCACACACACAAATCAACGTACAAACGATTCCACATACACACACCGAGAACAACATCCACAAATCCACATCAACATACACAAGCACAAACATTTAAACACACGACATACTCACACTAACGTAGACATGCATCCACACATGTGCTACCACACACACACACACACAGACAACCACATCCTCATATTATGAATTTTAAAAAAACTACTCGCATATCCACATACACACACACACACACATACGTGCGTCCACTTAAACACATACATCCATGCACACTCATCCACATACATACACACATACGAACATCCACTTACACACATACATCCATGCACACTCATCCACACACATACACACACACGTGCACACACACACAATCTACACGAGTGCAATGGCAAATTTGCCCATCTACCAGTCATTTTGTTTTACATGTATTTAAAAAAAAACAAGTGACTACATTAAAATACCGTACATGTATAAATGGCAGAAATGATTTCCTGCATCTTTCTTTTTGGATCATGATTGTGCCCACTTAGTGATCTGGCTACATGTAGTAATCTTATGGAACAGGGAATGTGAACAGTCTTTTATGATGGAAGTAAATACATGTATTAATGTTTGACAGCAGGTATATACAATGTAATATATATATCCACACACACACACACACACTCATCCATAAAAATACATGCATACATGCTCATATACATCCACGCACATACATCCACACATACGCACAGGCCAAGGTGGTCTAGAGGCAAGGTGCTCGCCTCTCATGCCAAGGGTCCCGGGTTCTAAACCCGGCCGGTGCAGGCATGTTGGAAGTTTGGGATTTTTCTCATATTTTCATGTCCCTGATCCTATTGAGGGGTAGGATCGAGTACCTAGTCTTCTCGGATAAGGACGAAAAAATTCGGAGGGCCCGTGTGCACGTTGCGCACGTTAAAGATACCTTGGCAGTTGGAAATCGTAAAGAGCAGGCCGAACAGGCCGCTGCCCGGGCAAAATTAAATAAAATTCATCCCTACCACCCACTCCCCCTCATCCCCCCACCACCAAAAAAAAAAAAAAAACGCCGACCGGCGCTGCACTGTGGCGACGACATGCCTGCTCCAGTTGTAACTGGGCTGCAATGGCACAAAGGCAAAATTTCCCAAATGGGATTAAAGAGTTATACAAATACAAATATCCAATAGTTCATCTATAGATGCAGATTCCTTTCATTAACACTCACAGTTGTTTTATTTTTTTAATTATGTTGTTGGAATTACACATGTATAAACAAATCTTCTTCTTCTCCTTCTTCGTTCTTCGTGTTAGACTTGTCTATATCAGGAGGCCGGTAGCCTTTATGAAGGACGCTGTGCTCCTGAGATCCTCTGCTGTCCCATATAGCTTAGTGTGTAGTGCCGCATCTCGGTTCCAGCTGTCTTCCCTCTGTTGTTATAAACAAAAACATATCTGATTTCATAGCAATTAGCATCATACTGAATCATAGCTTACCTGGTCTCCTCAGTGTGGTTGAATGTTGGAGCCAAACCTGTTTTTTGTAGTCTTTGTAAGAGAATATCTTCAAAATGTTCTACAAAAGGAAAATTCTTTCCTAAGGAATCTCTTGTGATTTCAGGTTTTGAGTGTGAGTTCTGAATTTGTTGATTTATATATTAGATTTACAGGTATTCATGTAAACATTCTTGACGTAATCAGAGTTCTGTACATTTATATCAACAGGTTCTTTATTTGATGTCCGAGAATTCCATGATCAGATCCTGAGAATTGGTTACGTCCCCCTAGATATCCTTGAAGAAGTAATTGACGAGTGGGTCAAGTCCAAACTTCACCCAGATACTGTGACAATGGATTACTACGACAGTCAGTCTAGTAGAGATTCAGGATTATCCATGTTTGGCGTGTCATATGTTCTACTCTGGTGTAGTTTAGTGCTGTCATTTGTCAAATGTTGTCATAATGTAAGGTAACATTTTTGTTTGGGTATAGTTCTAGTTAGGCTAATTTCAAGGATTGAAAACCAAATATTTCAAGTAGCTGCGATTTACACTCCACAGGAACTTCTCATTCACATAATATTAAAACTTATTCTCACTATTTTACTGGCAGTTCCATTAACAAAATCATCTGAACAAATTAGTTGTCTATCATCTGTTCGGTTAAATTCAATTGTGAAAGAGTTACATTCCATAGGAATTTCTGTAGACTTTCATAGCGGGGAATATAATTAAACAATTTGCAAATGAAAAAATGTTTGGAGTTAAGTGCACTACTTTCATCGCTGAAATACTTTGTGATATGACATAGTAGAAACTTCAAGAGTGATGTTCATGGTAATTTTCCACATACAAAAGTGTACAAATCTTTTCCTATTCAAATACATGTAACTTCTTATGAACTCGAAAATAAAATCCTTTCTAGAGAATCACCGTCTTCCTGGAAACATACCTGTCTAAGAATCCAGTATATATGTAACTTAGTTCAGATCATTGAACAAGATTTTAAGTATCTTTATTTACTGTTTGTTCTTCTCTATGACGAGTCTTGAATTATTCTGTAAAGCCAAGACTCAACATACTTGCCAGATTTAATGTGTACATTTCAGTAATGTCCGCCAATAAGTAACCACTCAAGTGTTTGCCTCCATTCGCCTGCGATTGAAGGAAGAAAAAAGAAACATGGATATTTTATGTTAATTATTGGTTCCTATCACAATTTTGTTTTCGGGGGTTGGGCGTAGGGCTAACAACCCTACCCTGAAATCCTTGTTGGGGTGACCTTACTTGGAGAAACAAAAATCGTTACGGAAACAGCAACATGGAAAAACCAACATTCTGGATGTGATGGACCTTCTGAGTACCTCGCGACTCGTATGAATGCAAGTGGTGAAAGCCGAAAGGAAACTGCTAGCAGGATGAAGGAGGAACTGAACACCGCCAAAACCAAGACCAGGATTGGATACTGGAATGTTAGAACAATGTATGAATCGGGTAAGTTAGCACAAGTAACATCAGAGATGAGGCGCTACAACCTACACATCCTGGGTGTAAGTGAGAGCAGATGGACTGGATCTGGAAGGATCAAAACATCCACTGGAGAAACCGTTCTCTACTCTGGAAGAGAGGATGACCAACATCATGAAGGAGTAGCCATCATCCTAAAGAAAGGACTGGACAAATGCTTGTTGGAGTGGAAACCAGTCAATAGCAGACTGATGAGGATGAGGATGAAAGGACGACACACAAACATCACTGTCATCCAATGTTATGCACCAACCAACGAAAACGACAACACAGACAAAGACGACTTTTATGAACAACTCCAGGGGGAAATGGACATGACGCCACGGCATGATCTCATCATTGTCATGGGAGACCTCAATGCTAAGGTAGGTAAAGATGATATAAATTATGAAAGAGTAATGGGAAAACATGGAACTGGAACAAGGAATGACAATGGAGAAAGGCTTGTGGATTTTTGTGCCTTGAACAACTTAGTCATCGGAGGGACCCTTTTCACACACAGAGAAATTCACAAACTCACATGGAATTCTCCAAATGGAAGAGACAAGAACCAAATAGACCATTTGATGATCAACGGTATGTGGAGACGATCCCTTCTAGATGTGAAAGTGAAAAGAGGAGCTGACGTAGCCAGCGACCACCATCTAGTGGCAGCACTTATCAAAATTAAACTGAACAAGACCGGAATCAAGACATCAAAGCAAAGACACCTTAATATTCAGAAACTGAGAGATGCAAGTGTTAGAAATGCCTTCAACATACAAGTCAAGAACCGATTCCAGGCTCTACGAGAGTCTGATAAGAACAACCCTAAAGAAAGAGGAATCGATTCAGAGTGGAAAAGAGTAACTACAGTGTACACAGAGAGCAGTGTAGCCTGCCTTGGATTTAATGAGAAAGGGAAAAGCAAGGAGTGGATCCAACAAAGAACATGGGATGTGATCGAGGAGAGGAAAGTCATGAAAAAGAAACTCCTACAAGTGAAATCGGAAAGGCTGAAAGAGAGGTACCAACATAGCTACACAGAGTTAAATAAGAAAGTGAAGAGACTAGTAAAGAAAGATAAACGAGAAGCCATGGAACAGCTAGCGGCAGATGCGGAGGAGGCAGCAGCAAGAGGAGAACAGGGTAAGCTCCACAAGATCACCAAGCGCATTTGTGGCAAGTACGGTGGAAGACCAAGTGTTCCAATCAAAGACAAGAATGGGAAACTACTGACTACAGAACGAGAACAGGATACACGCTGGACAGAGCACTTTCAGGAATTACTAAACCGGCCACCACCTGAAGATAGAATAATAATACAAGATGCTGCTGAAGACCTTGACATCAACATAGATCCACCAAAGAAAGAAGAGATAGTGGCAGCAATAAAGAGCCTAAAAAACAGCAAAGCCCCAGGAAAAGACAACTTGACTGCAGAACTGTTCAAAGCAGATCCGGATCAGTCAGCCACCATCCTTCAGCCACTGTTCACAGCTATCTGGGAAGCAGAAGCAGTACCAAAGAGCTGGAATGAAGGCAGAATAGTGAAAATACCCAAGAAAGGAGCACTCAGCGATTGCAACAACTGGCGTGGTATCACTCTCCTTTCTATACCCAGCAAAATCCTTGCCAAGATCATTGTGCAACGTATGTCAGATGCTGTGGACAAGACACTGAGAAAGGAACAGGCCGGATTCCGAAAGGGGAAAGGATGCATTGACCAGATCTTCACACTCCGAAACATCATAGAACAGTGTTCAGAATGGCAAAGGCAGCTCTATGTGAACTTCGTTGACTTCGAAAAGGCCTTCGACAGCATCCACAGAGAGAGTATATGGCGCATTCTTCGGCACTATGGGATTCCCAGCAAGCTTGTTGAACTCATCAAAAGCTTTTACAAGAACTTCAGTTGCAGTGTCGGAAACAGTGATGCATCCTTTGAAGTGAAAACTGGTGTACGGCAAGGATGTGTGATGTCAACAATTTTGTTTAACCTCGTAATCGACTGGATTATGCGGAAAACTACAGAGGATGCACCAAGAGGCATCAGATGGACACTCTTCGACAACCTAGAGGATTTGGACTTTGCGGATGACCTTGCGCTATTGTCACATAGTCACCAACACATGCAAGATAAGACGCAGAGACTACATAATTTTGGATGCAAAGTAGGCCTTCGGATTAGCCAGAAGAAGACAGAGATTATGACCCTAAATGTAGACACTCCAGCACCAGTGCAAGTAGATGACAAGAACCTCACCACGACGGACAAATTTAAATACCTTGGTAGCATTATCAGACCAGAGGGTGGCACAAAGGAGGACATCCAAAGTAGGCTGGGAAATGCAAGGGCTGTCTTTCAAAGTATGAGCAACATCTGGAAATCGACACAATACGGCATCAACACCAAGATCAGTCTGTACCAAAGCTGTGTCCTATCCACACTCCTGTATGGATCAGAGTGTTGGCGAATGACAGAAGGTGACCTCGCCAAGTTGTCTTCCTTCCACACCACATGTCTTCGTAGGATTCTCCGCATCTTTTGGCCAAACAAGATTTCTAATCAGGAACTACTAAGGCGATGCAAGCAAGAAGAAATAGCCAACATCATCACGAAGAGACGATGGAGATGGCTTGGACACGTGCTGCGAAAGGAAGCAAATTCTATAACCAAAACAGCACTTCAGTGGACACCGGAGGGACGGCGCAAGCGAGGCAGACCCAAGGCAACCTGGCGGAGAACAATCGAGGCAGAGATGAAATCCTTCAATCACTCATGGGGAACTCTCGCAAAGATGGCCCAGGACAGACAGGGCTGGAGATCCTTTGTTGCTGCCCTAAGCACCAGTGGGTGCAACAGGAAATAGTAGTAGTAGTAGTATCACAATTTTGTACATTTTGCTGGGTATGCAGTCTGTTTGATTTCCATCACTGGATTCAGCTGTATTTAACTAAGTGAGATCCCGCATATCAAATCTTATTCTGATCATAATTATGTTTATGTTGTGCAAATTTTGCCATCTAATCTTCTTCTTTTCCATGTCATCTCCTACTTTTGTTTTTTTTTCTTCTTACCTTCCTGAGGAAAGGTGTGACTTGAAGTGTCTGTGGAAAAATTGCCTCAATTTCCATTTCTGAATTAAGCTGTGATCACATGTTTGTGTACATCTCTTGAATTTCTTCAGATACCTTAACCTTATTCATGTTTGAAATGTTTCTCAGAGCATTGACTTTTGAATGTTTATTGTACTAATATTACTTTGCAGTAAGGTCACAGTCACATACAAATACTTTGTCATTTTGTTTGATTTTTTTGTTTATTTACAATATCTTGGGGCAGGATGACATGGATGTGAGTGGCCGGGAGAGTTTGTCTTGTGTTCCAACTTCCAGTGCTCATCATCTTTTCACTCTCTCTATCTCTCTGATCAACTTTCCACTAACCTAAGTCAAGGGTTCCCAAACTTTTTTAATAGGGACCCCTGAAATTTTTATAAATACATCTACATGTACTCTCTATCGACCCCAGGAAGCACATAAATAAATGAAAAATAATACACACTGTTTTAGTGTGAAAATGTTAGAATAATATGTAGCCATAGAACAAAGATGTGAAGCACAAATACATGTAATTCCAAAATTATGTAAAAATGAGCTGTTATAACAAAAAGCTTAGAGGACCCTTAATCGATTCCCTTTATGTTTTTTCGAGCCATGGGATTGTCTTATCGACCACTCTGGGGGCCCCTGGACTAAGAGCTGACAAAAAAATTATAATGTTCGGGTATGTTAGCTGCCATGGGCAGTGTGTAGCAACTTAGCCAGTGTAGCAACACTGTGGTCTACATGTCAACATACAATGAATAATTGGGTCAGCAGATTTTCAAGAGCCAAAAGTAACAGCAGCTGAAGTTAAAGTCACACTAAGCAAATTAACTGCACTAATGAAAGTTTAAGAATTTCATTTGTAAATTTTATATCCAAAGTTATACAGTATTTGATTTTACTTTGAATGGCTGACATATTTGTTGAAGATGTTACTAAAGCTGTGTATTATTACAATTTCAGGTATCTTCCCTAACTAATTTAGTAAAGTTATGCCAAAAAAAAAAAAAAAAGCATCTGTTGACTGTTAAGAAAAGAGTTCTTTATCCATTAGTTTTCAAAGATTCTATTCTTGCTACATGTACATTGTGTGTAGAGAAAATGAAAAACGTTCATCTGTTGTGAATAGACTTCCTATCAGCAGTCTTTCTTATGTACATGCATTTACTGTTCTTTTGAGTTGTCATACTCAGATTTCATGTACATTTTTATATGTACAGCTGTATTTGCTATATTATTAAGGTGAATGGCATAAAAGACGTCACATTGTTCATTATGCTGACTGATAAAAGTGAGTTTGACTGATCCCCGTGTCTTGTTGTAGGATTGCTAGTCCAACATTATCATTTATGCAAGATTTATCAAGCAACACGTCGGGAAGGTCAGAATCACCCAGTTCTATCATGTACTGGTATCATAGTTTGCTGTGAACATAATCATTGACAGATTTTTAAATTATACTCTATTTCTTGTAATAGGTACAGTGTACTCTACAGTTGCCTGTTTTGAAACCAACTGTTCAATAATTTGCTGTTTGAAATGAATCTGGTCAATACGACACGAAACAGCTCGTTTTCTCCTCATGCCATTTTTGTTTCTGTTTATTCCTACATATTTATAACTAATGTCTTTTATTATGTACTTATCTTTACTACTTTTTGTGGATAAAGAAGAAGGAAAATGAGCGAGTGAGAAGAGTATTTTGTATCATGCATGCAAGGTGAGTAGGTAATGATAGGAAATTTGAACTGATCTTTCTGAGAGAACTGATGATGAGAGATTCTTGTGTTAGAGAGAGAAAGATGAAAGTGAAATGGATGAGTGAAAGAGAAAGAGATGAGAAGTTGAAAATCAAAACATACTGAGTGCAAATTACATATTTTTGTAGAAAAGTGTCAACAAAACCTTCAGATACTTAGTATCATTTCTTGATGTAATTTGATTTCCATTTGGAATTTTCTGTAACATTTAGACACCTTTGAACAATTTAAAGGGGAAAGTAGTACGTGCTCAGGTGTTTGAATTGGAATTTCTAAAGGGCGACCAATTGTGAAATGGTCGAACAACTGTTTGGTATGTTTTGGTATTCAACTCTTCAAGTGTATGAGATGCTGACAAGGAATAAACTTCTATCAATTCCATGTACAAAGGGTTAAAGATGTAGAGTTTCCTGATTAACCAGATCTTATTTATTCTATGTCCCTTGTGTATTTGTTTTATGTATATGTCTGTATTATCACATGTTATGTTGGTCTCTTGTAATTGTATGGGAGTGTATGCTACTTGCTAGGCAGTAAAGTGAGTGAATCTTGAAATTTATACAGTGAGTTATCATGGTGATGTCATTTTGACATTTTCTTGTTTTGTTCAGCTCTCTTGCCAATTGTATGCCTCAGCCTGTTAGCGTTATTATTTCAAATGTATCTCAATAGACCAAACACAAAGACAATCAGTAAATCACTGATGTTTGTGAAAGTGTCCTGACTCAGTCTACAGTGCAGTTAGATCTGCCAACTAAATGACTACATGTACCTGTACAGGCAAGCTGAAGTTAGTTAGGATTCCCATTGAAAGGGGAGAACACAAATTACACCAAACTCGGTAACACAATTCACAGATCACATAATGTAGTCTCTATTATATTACATTTAGTATAATGTGCATGCTGTCACAACTGCCTTCTTTGGACTGGCCTTTATCCTCAAACCTGACAGGAATTTCTGTTTGGGAGTGTTTATTGGGGCTACATGTAACCTAAATTAGGTCACCCGTTTATTGGGGCTACATGATCACTATTACCTTAGTGATTCAATATTTCCGTAGGCCTAGGGTTAGGGTTGGGGTTTGGTAGGGTTTGGGTCAGGATTAGGGTTAGGTAAGGTTGCGGTTGGGTTACACGATCAATATTATCGTAGTGATTCAGTATTTTTGCAGCCAGAAACGGGTAGCCCCAATAAGTTTCAGGGGTGGGGTTTGCTTATGTAGGCTACATGGTAGCCCCAATAAACACATATAGTTGAACATGATTATTTAGGCTATATCATATGTAGCTTATATAAAGTCACCTTTTCTATTTTGCCAAAAAAAAAAAAAGTATTTCTCATGTCCCTTTGACAACTAGAAAACTCAGGACAGTCGGCAGGCCTGCAATTTGCAAGGGAGAAGTAAGCACACTACTGAGTAACAAAGCAGGGAATGTTGTGACCTCCCGACAATTGTAATCTTATAAGGTTACAAACCTGTAGGTGCTTTTCTGTCTCTACAGCAATGTAGTATATTGTATAAATGTTATTTGAATTTGTGAAAGATACATGTAAATAATATTAATATTATACAAATTTAATATTAGATTTATAATATAGGCCCTGTATAATTTACTAATCAAAATGGGACAGATCCGAGAAGACACTTACTCAGTTACTGACTGCAGATAAGAAAGCTTAAGAGCCCCCCCCCCCCCCCCCCCCACAAAAAGAGACCTCACATCTCAGTTACAACCATTACAATTACAACTCAATGTATACATGTATACAGGAGAGATAAAGAGACAAGTTTTGTGGCAAATTTCAACTTCAGGGTTTCCACTTTGTAGGCAAACAATGAACTTTTGTACAGATCATGAATATCAATAAATTCCAATGTAATGTGAATGTTTATATTTTTTTCAGAAATGTTAGTCCTGTATGAAAGTGTGGGTGTGGTTTGTACAATGTGGACATTTTCTGTAGATGTTGATTTCATATAAATAACAGATGTGTGATGGGCAAATCAAATACAGTCAATAGATCTGAACAGGTTCCTTGTGTCAATTACATGTATATATCTCTGTCTTGTCTTTACATGCGTGTGGTTCTCTCTCCCTAAGTGTGTCTTAAAAACAGCAAACTGTGCTAGAGGAGGGTGCCAAGTTTGAATCTCAGTTGGTAATTCTTTACGCCATAGAAAGGTGCCCTTAGTCAAATAAGGTTAAAAAACCCTGGAAACCCTGAAAAAAAAAAACACCAATATACTGTAGGTGTACAAATATGGAAACAAAACTCACCCCACTGGTTGCCATTACAAAGCAAAAAAAAAAAAAAAATGTCACCATTGGTTAGAATCGAGCTAAATTCATTGCCAGCAATTATACATGTTCATGTACCTGTAGACATTCAACAATAGCACAACTGATAGCAGATTGAGAATGGATCTAGCAGTTGGTGGACAGCAGTCAAATGCTGAGTTGCTTCTTTCAATTACTACAAGAAAACTTTTTTTTTTTTAAATCTCCCTGTGTATGTGAATTTATAACTGGGAAGCAGACAAATACTTAAAGAAAGCAGACTCTCTCTGAATGGGTAAAAGAAAACATTTCATACGAGATTTTGGCACATGAACATGAGATAAGCAGATCCACTCTCAATGCAGTTTAACAAAGCACTTCAATTCAATGTCAACATTTTGTTTTGCAGTTCATGTTTAATTAGGCTATTGATTACATTTTTACAACAAAATAATTTGTCCATCTAGTGTTTTTATTGTTCATGACTAATTTGTTCCCACTGCACAATTTGTACAAACTAAAATTATCAGATAAAACCAAATGACACAGAACAAAATAAAGATTTTACACAACAATTTTCCCCTGGTTGCACATAGAGAGGTACACAGGCTGTTGTACTGTCTCACTAAGCATAATAATTAATATACTACACTGGCAAACATAATATATATATCTCAAATTTACATCTAGAAAAGCCTTTGACAATAACGAACAGGGTTTCAAGTAAAACCACTTAACTCCATTTGGATCTTGCAGCTCAAGAGTATAGACCTACGTACACACACACACGAGTGTACTTAAATGTGTGAAATATTTGTGTGCTCATCTTACAACGACACAAGCATCGACAGCAGAAAAAGTAAAACAGAATTTCACAAATCCAGGAAATGGCTTGAGCCTTCTAATGAATTATGGAGGGTAAATATGACAATTTTCATTCAAAGATCAATTCTAACATGGTCAAATATGCCACATGGAGCTGCAACTTTTGCTGTGGTGCCTGATTTTCAAGTCTGAGGAACCTCAGAGTAGTAAACGTACAAGACAAAGACAGATGGAACTGGCGATCGCTGAGTGAAACATTTCAAAGTACAATAAAGAAGGGATAACTGGGATCATTCTTGCATGTAAAGACTTGGACAATAAAGGTGAAAATGAACAGAATGTGATGCACTTTTACTTCATCAAAAACAACAGCCAAAGAGTTCAAAAGTATAGGTGTTCTTGAATTTCACTTCTGAAGTTTCAAGCTATAAAACCATGCCTGTTAAAGTCCTGCTACACTTACATTCCTGGGTGTCACTGCTCTTGCATGAAGTATGAAACCCACATTTGTGTGTATCATTTTCATTTATATCATATACTTCATTACTGATCTACACAGAATAATTACCCCAAAAGAAATGAAATACATGTAATACACTGACTGAACATGCAAATGAGAAAGTGGTTGGAAATTGCATAGAAACTTACTCTTTATATAAATGACAATGTAGACAGCAATTGATGTGGAACACAAGTGGTGTTTTCAGGAAAGTTTTGTAGTAAAAATAAGCACCACAGAAAGAGATTAGAAACATCAATGAAGCTGATCATGTAGGACCTGCTAGGTAAATCGACTAGTTCTCAACAATGTTTTTTTAACATTATTATTATATGTGAGAATTGCATGAAATAACAAAAATGAACAAAAATGGATCTGCAAGACTGTTTAAAACATGGAAAGGCAGTTCACCTGAAACATCAAGCACCTCAATACACAAAAAAAAAACAACAACAACAAAAAAAAAATGCTGATATGAATCCACACAAGATTTAGGCTGACGAAAGATGAAATGGAGGAGACAGTATTCTGAGTTTTATGTGGACGTAGAGAAAGACAGCTTTTATAGTATTATGGAAATGAAATAATCATAAAGAACTGCTGGCAATTGCAAGAAAGTAGTGAAACCAATGAAAACACAATCCACCAGCAAGGGGAGTTACTGCAGATTTTAACGCCAGTGAATGTTCACTTGTCGGTGATTGACCTTTAGACAGGTTCTCAACAGTTGTTTCTTTTTTGTGCAAGAAACACATCAAAAGGAAGAAAAATGAATCCACAGGTTTTTGTTTACAGTAGCAGAGACAAAACAATCAAGATTTACCTCATGATATACAGCAATGGCACATTCACCTTCAGGAGGCAAATTTTTTTTTTTCAATGAAGCTGTGACTGATGAGCTCATATATATATATCAATGACAGATGAGATAATGAAACAATGTAGCTGGTTGGTTACACTCTGAAAATGGCACCTGATTGTCTAGGGAAAAAAATTCCTGAAGAATGTATACATAAACAATAGCTGACATAGAAATGGAACACATTATGAAGATCACTCGTCCCATCTCTATCCTGTTCTAGTTACACTGGCATTATAATCTTTCCATTATCCCAATATCAACAAAATTCTGAGACAAAGGAATCTGTTTCCTGTTTATTTTTTTCTCCTTTGAGTATGACAACATGATAATCCACTGACAAATTAGTGTTTATCTGATAGAATCTGAAATTATTCAACACTACTCTTAAAGAAATCCTTGAAAACTGAAAGAAAGCCCTGCCCAGCCCCGTCTGACCACATTCTGAATTTTTCATTTCCTCTGCACAATTTGTGTACTGGCAAGCATTATTTTGACAGGTCAATACAGATAATTTCAGGTTCCAACCTCTGCTACGTAGCAACTTATTTTGAACCCAAGAAACTTAAAAGAATAGTGTTGATTTTTATGCATGCTGAACAAAAGTATATTGAACACTACGAAATTTGTAACATTGGTTATCTTTTACCATAACTCCCTATATCAAGAGGTAATCTGTATGAACACAATTTAATTCGCATCATCTTATATGACATGAAAACAAAAAAATTTACTATAGTACAAACCATCTGGCAAAATCATTAGGCAGTAAACATTTCTGCAATATTTATGTACGTTACAAGAGTGGTATAGAATTTTAATGCACTTGTCAATGTTGGTTCTTTCGTAATAAAACATTAGATACATTATTTACAACATAATATTATTCTCAATGCACACAAAACATCAGTCATCGTTCTATTTTCAGTTTTCCAACAAATCTGTATGCTGAATCTCTTAAAAGTTGCATTTCAGTTTCTGTTCTCTGGACACCTTTCGAATGCACTGAACTATGAACTACATGTTGTATTAAAAAGTTTGAACATAAAAAGTTAAAAACCCACCAGGACTCTTGAAGTTGCTTTTCTGTGACTAGATGGAAATAATGCACAGAAAAATTGACACTTTTGTAAAGGCAAGCACAGAACTGTACAAACCTGACCAAGTTCCTGCAATGCAAAATAATGTTGTAGAAATACAAAAGTCTGTTAGCCTCAACCAACCTTCCTTCCTTCCTTGCCCATCATTTTTCAAAAAACTTTTTTTTTTATGGTTATTAGCAACAAAACGACATGACTGAAAAATTCAGCCCTTTCGAGATGTCCAACTCTGATAATAACAGTCCAAGGTTAATGTATTTTGTGCACTGGACAGTGCATTTGCTGTTGTTTATGCACAACTATACCTTTTGGTTTAAAGTCCGGGTGGACTGAGGCATGGTACAGAAATGTTATGAATGACAGCTCTACTGTTTTGAGCCTGCACTACAGGATTCAACTTTGCCATGTGTCTGCTGACTTTCTGACATCTCATACACTGCATTATTTGACATTTACAGTACTGAAAGAAGCAACTAGCAAAATCACTACCCAGGATTCACACAAACTCTTGAAAATTAATGTTAATGACATTCTAAGGATTTCGCAAGGACCCATAAAACTCACGAACTTGTGAACAGCCTGTCATTGTTGTTTGTTTGAAAGAAAAACAAAAGGGAAACACTGAAGGACAGGCCATTTTTAAAACTGTTTAAGTCCAGACTAATCTAAGCCCCACTTCAACAAGAGGAAAACAAGTACAGTTATGCACATGTCGACCGTGACTTCCGGTGAGCTATCAAATTTCAAATTTTTTTTTTTTTTTCACACTATGGGCAAATACACAAAAAGGCCTGACCATTTCATTCATCATTCACTGGATTGAAGCATCAGTGATCCCTGGGTGTATGATCAGAAGACCTCAATCTCAAGTTTTTCACTTCAAACATAAATTCTAAGTTCAGCATTCACAAGTTGCTTTCCAAATTTAAGCACTTTCTAAAAGTGCTCAATTCTTCTTTCCTGAAAATGTAGGCCTTTTAGGACTTTTTAAGAAGCTGTGAGAATTCTTCTGTCTGTTGCTACAAGACATGATTTTGCAATGCAGGAATTTGTATTTCCATCTTATAGGATTTGAGATGTGCCTTGATAAACAGTGCAGGAACTTCTGCCTCAGTACTGAATGATATATAAGGTTGGCATTCATCATGCCTACACACACTACACTAAATAATCCATTGTAGGATGCGCAATCTTCTGTTATCCTTACAACAGAGGGAAAAAAGAAATATCCACTCAAACCAGAAAATAACACAAGGCAAAACATAAAACACATCTATCAGTAAGCTTAACAATGTTATATGCAACTAATAGCTGATGCAATATGTTTGAAGAATCAGAGCCATTGCAAAGTATCAAAACATCTAGAAAGTTTTATTCCTCATAGAATAATTTGGGTTTATCAACGATAAATTATCCCCATCAATCTTTGACAAGAAGGCAAAGAGAGGATTTAAAAAAAAGGAGAGTGGGAGCCTTGTACAATTGAATGCTGTACCTGACAATATATCAGGTTACTATAATACCCGTTCATTCCAAAGACAACTTGTACAGACATTCATGGCTTTTCAATACAAAATTACCATACACAATTACAACATTTACAAATATTCTTTTTAAAGGATATGTTTTAAATCACAAAATTTATTCCAGTCTTCAATGACTGTATTGGCAGCTAGCAGTGGCCACTTGAACATTAATACATTGAGGAACAAAAAACTTAAATACACAATAATGAAATTTAAAGCATGAATCGAGATAGCACAACCAGTCCCATTTTCTCCCTTTCTCTCACTGACTCAAGTTCACATCGAAGAATCATTTCACCCACAGCCACTACAGAACAATCGACACTTGGAGCAAACAAAGAAAAAGAGGGAAAATACCTCCTGTTCCACTCATTTAAATATTTGTGTTTTCTGATGTGCTGAGTTTATAGTTTGGTCTGATTTTTTCTTTTATTTATTAAATATGGATTGCTTGAAACACATCAAACTTTTCACAACCATAGAAAAAAAAAAATGTCCACATTTTGATAAACGTAGAGTCAAATGACAAATTAATTTAAATACGAAAGATGGGCTATAATTTCTTGTCAAAGACAGTTCAATCTATACATTATATTACACTATATTATCTTTACTCACTACAGCAAGTTATTCTTTTCTACCACAACAAGGCAAAAAGAAAATCAGAGTTAATTGCCATAACTTTTCTGCATGAATAGGAAGACCAAATGACTGATGTTATTGTCTCAGCTGTGGTAAAACTTCAAAGTTGTGTCCCTGTTTTGAGAACTGATTTGATGTTTTTATAGTCTGTGTGGCCTCAACATTTAACACTGAAGAGAATGGGGAAAATTGACAACAAAACACAACCCAGAAATCAGATCTATCAGTAAAGTAAGACACATTTAGCGTGGAAATAACATTTAGTGTGAAAATAATTTCATCAACTTTTTTCATTACTTCTGTCTAGATATTGGCAAGGACATTTAAATACCACTTTTAGTTTTACAAACCACTAGTATAAAACTGCAACAGGACAAGGACAGTTGGCCTTGACAAAACACACATAGATATTCTTTCATATGCCATTTCCATTCACAAAAACACATACTCTCTGCCCTCAAACATTTTAAACAGTACTAACACTGGATACAGTAGCCTTTCATCACAAATACTTGGACTTGCTAGCTGAGCTATGCCCAATGGTGGCCCATTTGGAAGGTGTCTTGCTGGCCTTGAATGCTGAAGCGGAGGGTGTCCTGAATACATCATCCTTTGGGGGTGCCGAGTGCTGGGGGGATCCCAGTACAGACCCACCTGGTGACAATCCTTCCTCCTGTGAGAGAACAGTACAAATATATAACAGATTCTGGAGTCCCAAGAATTTTTTTTTCCCACTATGAGTAACTTTAGATTGTCAAGTGTAAGGACATCAGCACAAACATGCCAGTATTTCATGTGTTACACTTAGGCAAGTAATCAACATTATGGTAGGAAGTCCAAACTGATTTTTTACTTTGTATTATAACTCACCAGTTATTGTCTAATCTGATGGAGCTTGCTTTTCCAAGAATTTTGATACCAAATTTGTTATTCAGGCTTAAAGGCTTTGAAAGTTATGGCAGTTTCAAAAGTGAAAAAACAGCTCGAATTTGCTACCTATTGCAAACTGCATGATAGTCCAACTTTGACCTCCCAGAAAATGACAGTTTATTGAGGCACTGCATTGAATATTCTCAGTGACCAAGTCATGGGGATGTATATTACACTCAAGTTTTTTTTCGAAGAGCACAAATTATAATACAAGCATCTCATTTTACCTTTTGTTTTAGACATCAAACTTCATCTGGCGTCAATTTTTTGTAAAATTTTACAAGGGAGACAAAAATAATGTTTTTTTTTGTTTTTTTTTAAATTGAAAACGAGGTCAACCGGGTCTGCCATGGACTTAGCACTGAGCGCAGGACAAAGGTGCCAAAATCAAGCATTGAGTGAGTCTATAAAAACAGTCGGCGCTTTGCGTCGAAAGATGCCCTGTCTGACCTTGGCACACTCTTATAATAAAAAGGCTGACATTCGTGTGCAATTTTGATCCTAATCTATTAAAGTTTCCACTGGTTTCTTGGTCAAACTCAAAACATACTGAAAAATACACTGAATGAAACCTCATTTCTCTGGCTTTCTGTGTGAGTTATTTTGAAACATTTGTGCTGCATTGGCGCAACGCCCTGTGATATGAGGGGTTCACAGGGCGAAAACAGCAAGACTAATGTCTTGTTCAAGCAATAAAAAACACACAGCAACACACATTAAACAATACAAAAGACGGTACATTTTCACAGAGGAAGAATTGAACTTTAGTTTGATGTAGGATACACGCCACTTTACATAAACACACCTTGTAATGTTGGCCTAAAATTATGTCTAAACGGGATTTCGCCCCTTTAGGGAGGGGCAGTTCGGACTACCTAAGTATATTCAAGTTATATTGAAAAACAGTTACTTGTGAATAGAATTTAGAATAGAAACTGTTACGTTCAGACTTTTGCCTGAGTGAAAAAAAATTACTTTACTCAGATTTGTTCTTCTTAAAAACATCTACATTCAGCAATCGATGGTCAATTCAAAGTCTGCATAAAATATTCCAGTCTCTGAGCTAACCCAATTTCTTCACTCAAATGCTCTTCTTTAAAACATGACCTTTCATGGACTCCTCCACTGGTTAACTGGCATACAGAACTTGGAGACCAAAACAGGTGTGTTCATCTATTGTTTCTTCCCTTTTGTAAATGAAAATGAAAATCATCATTTGAGCTGATTCTCACCTGTAAAGAATACGCCCCCAGACTGAATGTATCACTGTCATCTCCATTGTTCTCCTGGTGGCAAGGAAAAAAACTAGATGTAATTCTAGTAACAAAAGATGACATTACAGAGGTGGTGTTGACGGCTGAAACCTAAGATAAAATTGAATTTTCCCCAAACATGGATATTCAGTATCAGGTATGCAAGAAAGGAAAAGCAGAAATGCGATTTTATATAATTTTCCTGACGTCCCATGCATTTATGTACTGTCAGTGTTCAACTGATCCTAATCTAATCTGCTAGAAATCTGCAATCCAGATTAGCACATTTTATCTGAGAGCACTAAATTTGTCAGCAAACTCCACTCTCTTGGTGTAAATATCTTAGATGTTATTCATTGCAATGGGTAAACTTTCAACTTTTTCAACTGCCACCTCGGTCAAAAGGCTGACAGATGATAAATTTAACACAGCTGATCCTGACCTATCACTCTGCTTGATCTCGAGCCACAATTACTACGTTAACTGTTTCGTCTTTGTTTGGTTCATCAAGTTATACTGATTTAGAAACCTAAATACTCTTGTCTTTTTCACATTACAAACAGCACAACCAAATGAAATGGAAAGTAAAGCATAGCACAGCTCTTACCGTCAAGTCAAATGTGCTGGCAAGTTTCCTGACTCCACCTTTGTTGAACTGTTTGGAGTCTCTGACAAAAGGGCTGAGACCATGCACCATACCTGACACTGCCCTCTTTAACTTACTGGGTGTCTTGTTGAAAGAAAAAGCTCGACTCACTCTCCTGCCAAATCTAAAATACAGACATTATAATCTTCTTACTCTTCCACCACAACAGCAACAATGAATGAGGCCAAACATTCAAAATACACAGTGATTACTTCAAATTTTGATTTGTTCATTTTCTGCCACACAAAAAATCTGCATTTATAAACAGTTTATACACGCCCACTATATGTCAGTGCCTTAATACAGGTACCCAGGAATTAAAGGCAAACACAAAATAAAAACTCTGGTACCTTCTGGAGCAGCTGGAGATAGAAAAATACTGTACCTGAAGTGAAATATGGTTGCATCCATTTACTTTTTGATTTTGGTGTATTCAAGAGACAACAACAAACAAAGAATACTTGATCACAAACTTATTGATTGAAAAGCAGTCAAGTGCAACTAACTTTGTAGCTTTGTTGGCCTTGTGAAGATCTTTTGTAGTAATATTCAATTCCTCTCCATTCACTTTGGCTAAAAATGTTTCCTGGAATTAAATAGGAGAAATTGATGGTATAACTGAACACATCCATTAAAAACAACAAAAAAACAACAAAAAAACACTGAAGTTCAGTACAGGCTCCAACAGTGCAGCTTAAATTCAAGTTGTTTTAATATCCTCACTGAAACTGCTGATAAAATAATTTCTTCCCATTTGGCAATTAATAAAGCCATGAAAATGATGCCAAAATGGAAACAATTAAAAATTTTAACTCTCAGAGCCACAGGCCAAGGGAAGCAAATCTCTCTGCTGATGTACAGTGTTGTATGATGCAAAAACAGCAGGCCTGATATCACAAATGGAAGAAGCCTTCAGAAAATACAACAAAATAGAATGCAAAACTTAGAATTACATGAACCTAAACGGTAAGATTTGTTTTTACAAGAGACACTTACAATGTCTGGCCTGCAGACCACTATAGCCAGATTTTTACAAATACTGGTCACCACCTCTGCTTTTGACGTGTCCTCTATGGACAGTGTGAAAGTGTGTAACTTTTCCTTGGTGAGGGCACTCTCTCTGACGATGAGTCCAAATGCCTGGCGACAGTCTGAAGCCATACACATGTCACAATGAGGATCAGTCCATTAGGAACAAAAGACATGCTCTACCATTTCTACTGACACATGGAAGTTTGCACCAAAGGATGAGAATAACACTGGCACTCTCACGCTTTA
This sequence comes from Onchidella celtica, assembly GCA_963931925.1. Classification (NCBI taxonomy): domain Eukaryota; kingdom Metazoa; phylum Mollusca; class Gastropoda; order Systellommatophora; family Onchidiidae; genus Onchidella; species Onchidella celtica. Next base: position 1,617,494 of record OZ007580.1, on the reverse strand, counting down.
CTAAGTGTAAAAGGGCCAAGATATTACATTATTTGGCCATCTTCAAATGAATGACTTTCTACTTATTTCTATTACAGTAATGAATTGAAGTTTGGTTTTAGTTACTTTCTTTCAACCAAAAATGTTGAGGATTGTTTAAAAATCAATTACAAATACAAAAGAAACAGCCCAAAATTCCATGCAAAACGGCACTTAAATGTTTAAAACATCAAGGTAAAACATCAAGGTAAAACATCAAGGTAAAACATCAAGGTAAAACATCAAGGTAAAACATCAAGGTAAAACATCAAGGTAAAACATCAAGGTAAAACATCAAGGTAAAACATCAAGGTAAAACATCAAGGTAAAACATCAAGGTAAAACATCAAGGTAAAACATCAAGGTAAAACATCAAGGTAAGACATCAAGGTAAGACATCAAGGTAAAACATCAAGGTAAAACATCAAGGTAAAACATCAAGGTAAAACATCAAGGCACTATCATGGACATTCACTATTCTAGAAAGTGCTTCTCTGTCTGTTTTTTTCTTTTTCCTTCTTTAAACCAAGGATATGAAACTTGTACATGAGGGAAGGTCAAAAATTGCCAAATTGCTCATGAATGACAGGATATTCCCCAATGCTAGGGAAGTGAAGTCTTTGATTTAAGTCAACAGAGGTCCTGTTTGCCGGCAACTTACTGTTAAGAGAACATTTCTCCTATTAATACCTACCCTCTGTTTCCTCAACATCAAGCACTCTCTTAATAGATGACATTGGAATGATTTCTAAATGTTTGTATGCCTTCTGAGGAGTTTTATGTAGAGATGCCATCGCCGGACTTCTGGAGCCAGGGCCAACATTTTTTGCTCTTCTCTTACAGATCTAAAAGACACACAAGATGAAGAATTAAGCTCAGCAGTTTTACAGAAATTAATGCAAAACATATTGTGACAGAAAGGTTCATGAACTGTGAATGTCACATACTGCCATTAGCACAAAAATGAAAGAATATAATTATAAACAATTACTTGGATAAACATTGTTTGTTTGTTCAGTAGACAGAGCAAATAAAAACAATCCCGATGAATAGAAGAGGAGAATTAAGATTTTTCTTTTCTAGGTTTTTACTTGTATCAGGTAAACAATATATATCACGGCGTACAAAAACTGGATACTTTAGTTGACCGCCGGTAATAGGCTGGAGGCGCCCACGGTCGTTGGGCCGTGACGGTGATCGGGTTGCTCATCCGTCAGCATGCGCTGTAGAATGGATGTTGCAAAACGCGTTTTTTTGGTACTTTATCGGGGAGTTATTACGCTAACAATGTTTGGTTCAGCGATTAATTGTTAGTGGGTAGCAGTAGGCAAATGCTGTTAGTGTAGGATATCGAAAGAAAAATAGTTAAATATTGATTGGTTTAGTTGTAGTAGGTAGTTAAAGTTGACCCTATTTCAATGCTGACACTGTTGTTAGATATGACATAATAAAGATCCATAATTCGGTAACCGCCGGTCGGTCCCCGTTCAAATTTACAACATATAAAGTAGACACATGTACAAGTTTCCTCACCAAGTGGCTTTTTTGCCGCAGGTTTTATAATGCGTACAGGTCAATTTAAACAGCTACGCGTTGTCACTTGGCATATTATGTCGCCCTTAGCTTGCACTTGCCGTCTCCACGTAAGAATGTTTGCGCATTTCTTTTTACTTGGAACAGCTTATTTATGTACACTAAATACAGTTTCAAAGTGCCTCACAATTTGGTTCATTGTTGTGTGGAGGGGTCGGTCTCTGAATTTTCATTTGGCCGCACTTTAGGCTACATACTTTTTTTTTTTTTGAGTTTGGCGATAGCCTGGTGGCTACTCGCACTGCCTTGCTCACCCAGCAACCGAACCCGAATGTTATTGTCTTATATAGTATAGTATGTAGATCTAGTGGTGTTCTACAATGTGCTGTTCTGGGAGTGTTTTGTTGGGCAACACCCTCCTGTATGTCACATTGTAATTGTCTATCACTATCAGAGTTTGAAATCCAGAGAGTGATTCTGTGTGGACGGGTTTAGTGTATGAGATGGCTCTGTGAACTTGACTGAGAGCTGTTGAGATAGTCGAATGTCATTTGCAGTGTACATGCCTCCTCGATGATGAATGGGGTTGCGTGTATGCGTTTTTGCCCGAGTGACAATCTCTTCAGTGAGGCTGAGATTCTTATGGTAGTGGTTATCAATAAATGACCTGCTGCTATAATAAGCATGTGGTGAGATTCTGTGTGTTTTGAGAATTCCATCGAAACAGGAAGCAAGAGGACCAGAGTTTGGGGTGAGCCCAGAAAATGTGCTAAGAGATAATGCATCTTCTGTCTGCTTCAATTCCTGTGTGTATTTTGTTTTGTCGGCGTCCGTGTCGCTGAAAATTATGCTAGTTACATTTATATAGGGTATGTCCTGGCTGGTTGTTTCAGTGTGAGGTATGTTTTGGTCAGTTATGTTTGTTTTAGAGAGTCTTGTGCTTGGAGAGTCTACAGTGGTGTTTTTGTTTTTTTTTATGCTGCTGAGGTGAGACGACTGGGAGGCAAACTGCCTCAGTAGGACACAGCCGTGAGACATTCGCTGCCACTGCCGTTTCGTTAAAGTTGGGGTTGTATTCGCTCCAAATGTTTAAACTGTTTTCAATAATAAGTTGGAGAATCAAGTGAAACTCTGCATTGTTCACGTTTAGCGGCCTGAACTATCTTGTAACATTCTGGACAGATATATTTGGAATGTTTCTCGATATAGCCTTCCCTGATATCTAGTCGGCAGACAAAAAAAAAAAAAAAAACGTCACAAGCAATTGATGAACACAAAAAAATGGTTCTTGGTCTGTTTTTTGTTGTTTTTTTATCATCCAAACACACGTCACAAATGTCCAGAGCAGAAATACGCTTATTTGGTACATGATTCACCTTATTATCATGTTCAAGCAGTTCATTACATCACAAGAAAGTCAGTACTTTTGCCAACATAACAACAATAGGTGAGCACCTCACACATAAATTGATATAGCGTTCCAACTAAAGCTGCGGCATTATTGAAATTAGCACAGACAGATCAGAAATTATTTCTGATCACACAGATGAAAACTGCAAACTGTTTTCGCCGGCCAGTTTTATGTAATTAACAATAGTTTATCTACGATTGGGCACGGGAAAAGTACAAAATATAGGTAATAAACATACGTGCGTAGAAGAAAGACAAAAGCACGTAGAAAGCTGGGATTTGCGCAGACTGTAAGGGAAAGATTGTTGCTAGTCTTCATAGCAAGACATCGGGATGGGTCCACGGGGACTGTCGCAAATTTGATATCAAAAGAGTCGAATTTTAACATGAAAGCGTCTCCCGTTAATTGCTGCCCGCGGAGCGAATCTGATCCCGGTGAGCATTCCAGCCCACGAGATTTATGACCGTCAGCCGGCGATAACTAAGAGGCGCGATTTCGAGCATTTTTGTACGCCGTGATATACATGACGATTCTTTTCAGTTGGATTGAGAAGGGAGGACCTGGTGCAAATGTTACATATAGGTTCTTTGGGTTTAATATTCTACAATTAAAGACAAGACACAGCCATCTAATTCTAAATGCAAATTTTCTGTTTACCTCCACACTGTCTGAGAAAATGAAGAGGGTCAGAGGGTCCCCACGCGAAGACAAGTTACCTGAGAGTTCCATCACATCCACTTTCATGACAAAATGTCGATTGGATGACAGTAAGGTAGCCTGTGATGATGTGGGAGTTCAGACAATAAGTAACACATAACAAAGACATGAGATTTCCTTGAAATGACCAAAAACAAAAAACAAAAAAAATCTTTTGCCAAATCCACGAGTGTGACAAACCATTAATCTTTCCATCACTAAGCCTTTTTCCTGACAATGCACTAAAGCTTTAAAAGTAACATATAGACTTACAAAGCACCTTTAATTCATTTGATCAACCACATAACAGACCCACATGTCAAGAGTTTAACACAGAAATTTTCAGAGACCATAGAGCAGCATAGGAATGCCCACATCAAGGAGATGGAGAAAGCATATTCTTTTGAATAATTATAGTAGGTTTCTGTGTGATCAAATTCATTCATATTTTATGTCTGCATCAGGTTTTTTTAACAGAAGGATATATTTAATTTACATGGTTAAAAAAAAAGAAAAGAAAGAAAAAAATCTGGAACCTTACAGGGCAGTGGTCAATATCATTCACAATGTCAAACATTTCCACCTGGCTTTCCGTTTTCCTCTTGTCTTCATTGATGTGTCTGGGGAAACAAACAAAATCCATGTAGCAAGACAACATCATGAACACATTATCTGTACGCACAATATTCATGAACAAATCAATACAGGAAGCTGGCATTTTCATTTCTCCATTGCAACAATAAACAAATACTTACGTCATAATAGTTTTGACTTTTGCAATGGCTTGTTCCAGTTTTACTTTATCTGGATTATTTGCATCTGTTCGTTTCAGTATGTCTGAGGATAAACAGGCATAGTTATATATACAGTTTGCATGGTTTCCACAACATTGTCAAAACAAACTTAGTGTCCTAACAATAAATTATCATTACTGCTCATAACTGATGTTTAAGCTTGGTCGATTAACGAATTTGTGAATAAATGAATAGGGAAAAATTTTTTTAAAAACCAATTGGTTTCCCCACCGGTGTACACAAGACAATTTAACAAAAAAAAAAGTTTTGAATCTTTCACAACAAAAACCGAACCCCTGACACCTGTATATATGACATACTCCTTTGTCCATACAATGACTACTATAATAAACATGTGCATGCATGCACACACACATGCACAGAGACAGAGAGAGAGAAAATGATAACATTGATGGGAACTTTCCTAGAAAAGTAATCCTACCCTTCAACACAGAATACCCTTTTTTATTTCTTTTCATACCTACCACTAGCTGTGTGCTGATTATGTCACAATAAAAATCACAATATAATGTCCATCCTGGTTTATTATGCCCTGTTAGTGACTTTCCAAAGACATTCTCTCCACCATAAACAAACTATACTAGCAGTTGCATGGACTAACTCAATCCAACCAGTTATATATTATACAGTAAGTAGTTACTGACCTTGTAACAATAAAACAACACTGGGTAATCTCTGTACTGGACGGATAAGAAGTTCTTGTAATGACTGTCGGCCACACTCTGGTTTACTAAGGCACATCTGAAAGTTCACAAGAACAAGTGAGAGTACTTTCATCTCAATCAAAATCATTTTAAATGTATTGCAAATTTCCTAGGATAGACTTCAGAATCAGATGGATTCTGGTATTTCAGATATTACCTGCAATAGCATTCATTCCTACTTAGTGTAAACTAAGAATGAAAATTTTGGAATTGTAATATCTCTCCAATCTGGATTACTTTTATGTGAAGACTATCACACTGAAGTTCACTAGTTTCACACCATGGTCTGTCCATGCTTAGGCACATTTCAGGAATTTTGTTGTCCAAAAAAAAGATATTGTACCAACTAAGGGTAAATGTATCTCCTGGCACTGAAGATAATACAAATAAAAATAGTGCCTATTACAAGCATGGTAAAAATTATTCAATCAGTTTTCAAGAATATTTGATAAGTAATTAAGCCTGACAGTTATACATGGAAATGAACAAACGGTGCAAGCTGTAAGAAACCCACAATATGTGCTCATTTTATCTTTATCTTCAAAAGTGCATGGAATCTTGCAAATAAATGGGCAAGCTTACCTTCAAAAATGCAGGAAATCTCATATATTAATTGGCAAGCTTACCTTCAAAAAGGTACTGAAGGTATACAATGGGCAAGCTTACCTTAAAAAATGTATGGAATTTCATGTTGAATTGGCAACCTTGCCTTCAAAAATGCACAGAACCTTGTATACAATATTACAATGGGCAAGCATACCTTAAAAAAATGTATGGAATCTCGCATATAAATTGACAGGCTTACCTTCAAAAATGCATGGAATCGAGGATTTGAGAGATCACACATCTGGATGGTTTCTTTGGTGTTTTCAAAAAAATTGACATATGGAGGGTACGCCTTCAATAGTTCATCAGCCTGGAGAAAGACAGTGAATGGCTGGAAATGTATCAGCAACTTTGAGGAAAGGCATCTCCGTGAATAATCACCACTTTGGCCAAAAAAAAATTTTAAAAATGGATTCATTATATCACTATATTTGTGTCAAGACTAATTTATGTGCAGTTTCATTACTTTTGAAGAATATGAAAGTACAGACATATTTGAAAATGTGCATAGGAGTTCAATATAGTGGATGATATGTTACCATGGCAATGATTGGAGTTACAGCCTGACTGAACTATTGTGTTTCTGTGTATTAAAACAGTTATATGCTGCTAAGGCATAAAATGCATTAGAAGATATGGTATGTGGAAATTAGTTTTCTTTGCAGCATTTTTCATTTATTTCAACAAATAGAGTGGGAAAATTTTTCTATCAAATACTTCCTTTGACAGAGTTAAAATGATACATTATGTATGGATGGAAGTTTTAGCTTCATGTTGATTCAAACAACTTTTATTTTCACATGTGCAGTGTAAATGACGTACACACTCACCCTATTTAAAATACAATCTCCCACACTATTGGTCTCTGACCAATGTTCCACTAAGAAAGCCAGGGAGTCTTTTAATTTACAGTGTGCCTCATAGATAGGCGGAATGTTGCCAAAGATGATTTTGGTTTCCTGTGGAGCCAGGATGGGTCCACTGTACTGGTCGGGTTTCTCAATCTGAGATTTGAATGTCTGAAAGAAAAAAAGTAAATAACAAAACAAGATGTTTGCCAGGTGAAAGATTCACAGTAGTGTACTGCATGCTTCCTTTAGGGATGTTGTGTCCTTCTAGTATCAAAAAGTCCTCAATTCATTCTTCATATAATAGTTTCATTCAAGTTAAGCTGACTGTGGCAAAATGTGAGTGTGCATGAGAAAACCCACAATAAGTCGCAAACATGACATTTTGAGTTCTGTACATATAATAAAAGACAAGACATTTCTGATAAATTGAAGACAGTGACCCCCCTAAAACAAGATTTTGAGAAAACGGCATTTAATTCAAAAAGTTGCAATTACTAATTGACCCATTAATATTGGAGTGATTGCTGTTAGGAGACCGTAGTCTAATAACTAAGCCGTTATAGAGATCACGCTGAGTAGTGTTCACTGCTCATCTACAGTTTACCCTGTAACATGCCACGGTCCCCTAAACAACAGCCAAGTTGGAAGTTTGTGTCGGACCCATATTTTCACTTCAAAGCCGTTTTTCTCAAAATCAGCTCTGTCGACATATTGTGGGTTTTCTCATGCACACCCAAAAATACCACTGACTGTAAATGCTGACAATTTTTTTACCCACTGTATAAGATATTATTATCCTTTCCATAATGCAAATTCACTTTACTGTTCACAGAAACAGCTTTGCCTGCAAAATGAAATGAATAAAGTGGACTTTCCCACAATAGAATACACATACATTCCTAAAAGTTTCATAAATGTAGTCATGCAGATATGAGCCTTGGCCAGAAACCCGGATCATGAATACATGAAAGTGACGATGAACAAAATATTTTAATCATCACTGTTGAAAAGAAGTTAAACTGCCACTCAAGACAATAACATAATTATCTCAAATTTCATTCAACTGCTTTCTCTGACAACTACATGCACATGTGAACAAACCGACTTTTAGTTTCATCACTTTCTTCACCTCTACAGGGTGGTTAGGTCTTTATTTTAGGGGGTTCACTGCCCTTGGCATTTACACCTCACTTCTCTTGTGTGGTGTGTGTGTTTGTGGTAAGAATTTTTTATGAATATTGCCCGCGCAGCAGTCTTATTTGACCTGCTTTTCTCAACTTTTAACTGCCAAGGTATCTTTCACATGTGCATCGTGCTCACGGGCTCTCCGAGTTTTCCGTCCTTATCCGAGAAGGCTAGGTGCTCAATCCTACCTACCATAGGATCAGGAACAGGAATTAATTATTTCCCCCAGAAAAAATTCCAACATGCCTGCATGCACCGACCGGGGATCAAACGCAGTACCTTCAGCATGAGAGGTGAGCATCTTGCCTCTAGACCACCAATATTTTGGCAAATGCTCACATACTTAAATTTGCAGGTGTTCAAAGTAGTACACTACATGTCAATCATAAATTGAAATCCATCAAAGAACTCCAAAGGATAAAAAATATGATCACATCTAGTCTCAAACTTACATGTAAAATTGTGTGTAAAATGCCAACATAATTCTGTTCTGTCTGCAACAGTTCCATCACAACCATCTGTCGTTTGCTCAACTTCCCGGTGCTGCTCGGGCAATTCTCCTCTTTGTTCTCCAATTTCAATTCAGCTGAAACAAATAGATTAGGGAAGCAAGACAAACTGAAATGTATGTTTAAATGTTGGAAGGTTTCCTTGGTAATACAGCCGTGAAAATTGTGGCATCCAACTGATCACACGTTAATTTGATGACGAGGTCAGTGATTGTCGTATGGTTGCCAGTTTAAGATCTACATCTTCATTTTTTAAAAATTTTGTTAAAAAGCCTGTTGCACGCACTTCACCTAAATCTGAAAAATGTTTTATGACACTGTATAAAGCTCCAATGCAAAGTGTTAATGATACAAGCATGAATTTCCCATCTCCTTCCCACAACCCTAAATACAGGATGGTTCCATAAATTAAGGGACAGCTGGCAGGTCTGCTGTCTCTTTCACACTCGGCCAACTATCTACAGAGGGGTTAAAATGATACCTTGTTGTTGCCACTAACAACTTAAGTTTGTGAAGATGGATGAAAATCTTACCTAAATGAGTATCAGATTTGTCTGGTGTGTAGGTCAGGTCCAAAAATGAATCTGGGCTCATAGAGGTGGCACTAATGTCTGTGGATGAGGATCGTCTTTTGTAAGCCATGAATGGGGAACCTTCGGTCTCTGCCACAAGTTCCTGTAACCTTTTCCTCTTGCGACTCTTGGCCACACTCTGGTTGCCATGGGGATGCCGGGCTGGTGTGCACATCTGAAATATAGAGTTAAGCCCAGTTTTAATCTCCAGTAAAACATACTGTGAACTGCCATCAAATTATTCCTATTATTAAGCAGTAGATGTAAATCTGAAGAAGAAAATGCTGTCGTATAATTTTCTCTCTATCCATTGAATTCTTTTCTATATACTGTTGGGGAGAAGAGAAAAGATCTGACATTACGTACCCCACTACTTTCAAATGCAAATTAGTTTTCACCCCAGCATTTCCTCTTAAATTCCTTGAATCAATCTGTTGATGGCTGTCGTTAGGGCATCACAGCCTATCTACAGAGCCAAATACAAAACTACGGAGTTGTGGCCACTGCTCAGCTTTGGCTTACTAGTGTAAACTATCTCCCCCTGACAACAGTCTCTGTGGAGATTTGTTCAGCTGAAACAAATTCAAGATTTTTTCAATAGACTCAACACAACATCTGACGTATCAACTCATCTTCAGCTGTTCAGACACTGAACACCATTCCACAGCGTAATACTGGAGATGCATTTCCTATTTCATCAAAGCTGTTTCAAAAGCTGCATTTATTTTCCACAGCAAGAAAGGTTTTATCCTGTATAAACGTCTTTAAATAAATTCACCCCATTGAAGTAAAACGTTAAAAAAAGAATAATTCAAATTGAACTGAATGATGCAAATTCTAATCATCTGAACGAATGGAGAAATTTCACACTAAAATCCAGCACAAGCATACTTTATTCTTGATTTACCTTTTCAAATGTGTAGATCTGCTCATCAGCACAAGCTGCCATTTGAATACAGCCCCAAAACCACTGAAAAAAGGGAAAGAAAAACTCAACTGCAAATGGAACTCAACATCACTCCATTGCCATACACTCCTGACTGATTTCACACCCACTGGTTATCATACAGGTCAATATCTATTTCCGGGACAAATAAAAATTGTTGTCATCATTTTTTGGCCCTACAGCCTCATTATCTCAAACAAGTTAAAGACAACAACCATCCAAGGGGGACCAGCATTCTCGAGCTCTTGGAAATCTGCACCACCTTCTCTCCCCTTAATTGATTTCTCTTGTTTTTTTCCTGACATGAGGAAAATCAATGGGAGACCAGAACATCAATAGGTGGGCGTGATTAATGGTGACAATATTGATTTACTGATTTTTGGAGCACCAAGTTTGGTTCCAACAGCAGACCAGTTACCAAAATTCAAACTCATTGGTGTGATATCATTCCCTAAATAATAAAAAAAAAAAGACAATTTACTAAATACTCCTTTGCTTTTCCAATGGATATTAATCCCTGTTAAAGAGCTTTCTGCTCCTATGAAAAAGTTAAGGGTACATAAGCTTACGTTCGTGGCACTTACCTCTCCTCTCACCACAAATGGTGGCAATGATATATCCTGAGGAATTTCTTTCACATTTTGTTCATCAACAACCAAGTGGGTTACATCTTGGGATCCTGGCTCTGTAAACTGACCACCTAATGACAATGGTAAACATATATACAAATGTGAGAGTCCCACATCAAGCACTAAAATTATATACTTATTGATTTGCATGCAACTGTATGATAGAAAAGCCTGTGTCCTCTTATGTCATTTTGTAATGTCCTCAGAGAACTAACATTCATAAAACAGTAACTGAGCAATTGCAGCACCCAGTGTGAGCCTCCAGAATTACTGATAATACACTTAGGATTAACTAACCCTTACTTAAACCAATATGGCACTGAAAATCAGAAAGACAATATCCTTAGAAATATTTCATATTGTTTTCTGAGTGAAATGAAACACCTTAGAAAATGATGAAATTGAAGGAAAAAAAAGTTTAAGCAACAGCAGGACGACGACTGCTGTGCCAACAGTGACAAATTCTCACCATTTTCTATTGTAAGTTCCTCCATGTGCTGTTGTTCCTCTTTGCTGAACCCCAGGAAACTCAGGCAACATTCATAAAAAGGTTTCATTCTGTAGGCAGACTAGTCAACATAGAGAAATTGTTAGTTTAGTTCAGTGTCAGCAATTCCAACTTTTTTTTTTATAGAAAAGGCAAGCTGTGCAATATTCTTTGATTTGTCTTGAAATGAAAAGAAAAAAAAAATCTCTTTCAGAGGAAAGGCATCAAACAGTAATTCTTAATGTCATATGCTGTATTATAAAATGCTTCAACTGAGGAAATCAGCAATTTTGTAATACATTTTCCACTGGCAACAACTTTTTACATTTATCATAAAGTGGAATAAAAGGAAATGAAAATTTAAATGCTAAATTATCAAATGTTTTTTGGAAAGATTTAATGTCCTATATATTGTTAGTAGTCTCTTCCACATCAGATTATGTCTCAAAGAACCATATGTTTTATGTACCATGTTTGGGTTGTCTGAATGTGACTCAATATCCTCTCTATCTGACCAAAGACGCCTAATCCAGTCTTCACACATGATTGGCTTGCCCATGTTGACAGCATACTATTTATGTGGAGAAAAAAAAGAAAAAAGAAGAAAGAAAAATGTCACATATCAAGCTAAAGCAGCATGAAAAAATGATGTCTTATTAATTCAGTTTCAACGATGCTATGAAATAATGTGACATTATCAGAAAATACTATAGTACAAGCAAGAGTCACAATTATGCTGTATGAAGGCAAAGTGAAACAGACAGTTAGTGAAATGGTGTCTATAGAAAGGAGAACACAAAATTATATTAATATATCACTGCAATACACTTCATAGATCACATAGCAGACTTTATGTATAACAAGTACTGGCGGAGACTCCAGGCATTGCCCTGGATAAATCAGTTTCTGCCCTCCATTCCTCTCTGTGTACTCATCTCTTTCTCTCCCTATCCCTCTGCCTCCGTCCTTCTCTCATGTCAAAAATAGTCTTCCGTGAACATTAATGCACCCTATTTCTATTGGGGAAAAGTGCACCAAATTGAACGCTCTTGAAAGGCAGTCAAATAAAAACTCTAAAAGCTAAAAGAGGACCTCAAGCAAAGTGCAAAATGAATAGAACTGGAAAATACTCATTTTAAAAAAAAAGACGTCTCAGTATAGATAATTATCAACGGCCACATTATCATCCGAGTACCAACTGTAACTTGTATAAAAATTTTGAAGCTTATTCTTTTTCTGATTAGCCAGTAACTGGTGCAAGCATTGGCAAAGTCAGAAACATACAGAATTGTAAAGTGCCAGTTGTTATCACTGTCTTGCACTCTACTGGACTGGCCTTGAATTTCTTTTTTATAAAAATTACAAATTATTTTGATTTTCCTCCAACATCCTAAATAGACGACAGTCCTGTAAAATCCAGAGGAGTTGGCAAGTCTAAGTTTGCCACTCTGTAACAGGACGTGAGGACATAGCCAAAGAAAACTGAACTGCACTAGAAATAGGTATTCTCAATGGATGGTACAAGCAATTTATACACTGTGACTAAGTACATGGTTCTTTACTCACCCTGTATTTAGCACCATGTGTGACATTGGCCACCATATGTGTGATCCTGATACTTTCATCTTTGCGTACACTTCCACCCATATAATGGACGTGATTTACCAACCAGATCTAGAGAAAATGTTACTCCATTTTAATGTAAGGGAATGATGAAACACATTTTTTCTTGTTTTTATAAATTTTGTACACATATCAGTGTTCCCTACAGGATTTTTTTGTGAGAGTCATCATGACTCTCAGCTGTAAATTGTGAGAGTCATTGTCAGATATTGAATAATTCGCCATGAAAACATTCAAAACAGAAAAACTAATCATATTTCGCGAGAAGAGGAAGGGCCGCAACTCTCAACGCATTAGGCCTAAGTCAGAGGCACGCATGAACGCATTTCCGAGAAATATCTGCCGTTTCTGAGAACACTGCACCGCGATAATCACACAGTCGCACTTCTGCGGAAAGCCGGACTTTCATGACGCACAGACACCCCCAAATTTTGTAATTTGTGCGTCAGTAAAACTCTGTGTGGATTTTTCCCTGCGTCATGTCATCCTGTCTGTGCGTCTGAGACGCACGCGCGTGCGTTATCGGGAACACTGCATATTTACATGGCGATTTTCAAATCTACAAATATCAATGTTGGAAAGCTGCAAACCTGTAAAAGAACAATTTCTTATATAAATATGTTGTGACAAGTCCTTAAAATAAGACCAAGAATGTAATACGGGAATGCATTTCTTTGGTTCTAGATATTTTTCCATTCCTGATTATTCCAAGGCACATGAGAGCTGACCTGAAAATATTTCAATACTTCAAAATCTGTCCAGTAAAGTAACAGTCACAATAAAAAAATGTCCACTGCAGTAACAATCATGATGAGGTATGGACTGTAACAGAACAAAGACAGGCAGGCAGGATTTGAGTATGGACATTTTGGGACAACACTGCAACACATACTGTGCCGAGTTTGAACACTAATGACTGAATGTCTAGGTCAAGATGAAGACAGAAAATGTTACTGAAACATGAAGAAAGACTAACATAAACAAAAACCTCATTTGAGTATAAGTTTAAACCAAAGTAGGTCAATTCTGAAAATTACCATTTTTTCTTTCTCTTTGAATCCAGTCATGCAAATAACCTGGTTTTGCATGGATGTGCAGAACAGTGGGCGTACATTTGTTGGGAGGGGCTGAAATGAGACCAAAGTTTTCACATGACCTCAACTGTTTCACTTTTATGACCATCCAAATCTTTCACATCTATCATGCCAGTCACAATCCCAAACTGATACTCTATCACTCCAGGAAGAAAAATAATAGATGATAATACATGATATATTTAGTTTGTCACTGAGAGGCATAATTTTACATGCATATCTGTAGTAACCCAATTAAAGCAGTTGAATAAAATCCACAGTGTCTTTTGATGGTCAACCAAAATTAACAAATAACTTTTGGATTAAATAAACAAATTGTGATTTTTCATACAATGAAAAGCACTGTAAAACTACACGATTTCAAATACATATTGCTCAAATTTCAGTTGCAGCTAGTATGACTCTGCTTGATGCTCCATGGCATTCTTTTCTTGTAAATGACTCAAAGAAGTTGAAAATCAAAATGCACTAGAAATGGTTTGTCCTAATTCAAAAGCAATTCGTGGCCCACCAGAAAGACAATATATCAAATACTAAATTCTATTTCAAAATGATGAAAATCAAAATGCCAGAGTGTTAATAAAAAAAAAAAAAAAGATACTAATGAATGAAAACCACAATCAACCATACTTATTGTAAGTAACCCCAACAAACAAAAATTCATTTTTCCTCACTTTATACTTTCGATCCTTATGCTTTTGCATTTAACAATTTAGGAGTCAAAAATCGAAACACATTTAGTGCTGTTAAATACCCACATTGCCATCCCTGGCACATTTGTGCAAAACAGTTGGCCCAATGATGCGAACATGAGTCCTCTGGAGCTTGGTGAATAGTTCTCCTTCAAAGTTTGCCAATACAAAAGACATTTCCCGTTCACTGGCATCTTTAACCCGTTCAAGGCCAGTCTCTGACAGCAGAATTTCATGAACTCCCTTAACTTTCTGAAATGTGCAAACATCGTAGAAGTAAGAAAATGTACTAGAAAACAAACACACGTTAGCTTCCTGCACTATGTGAATGCTAACAATTTCTAACCGCCCTGGACTGGAAGATTAACTCTCCATTAAATATTCAGAGTGGACCTAAAAGTAATTTCCATCTAAAGAAGCCCTATTTGTAAAAAGCGCTTTGCTAAAATTAACCATGCAGGCCCATCTCACTGGCTTACTGAAATGATTCATCCAGCTGTTTGCTATACTACAGACATGGTAACCTGATGTGTGAGTGAGGCCTGTTTTTCCTTTAAAATTCTACGTGAACTGGTTTTCCCGTATGAGTGTGTGTTCTTTTGGATGGTGTATTTTAAAATGCTGAAGTCCAGGTGCTCAGGTACTGGGGAAAAAGTTGGAACCAAGCAGCTGGGACTCACAGGCTTAAAGACACTGATCACGGCTTGATCGAAAAGTTTTGGAGGGAAAAAAAAAGTACAGTGTTATTCACTGTTATTCACAGCCTAGCCATGGTATCTGACCAACGACCTGTTTTACATTTACTAGGAAGAGTATTATACAGCATGGAAAAAAATAAAGGAATAAGAAGACGAAGGGGGATAGTTCAATTTCAATGTCCTATTGGTGCATTCTTTCACAAACATACTTGAACCCCCCCCCCCCCCCCCCCTCTGAGAATAGTGAGATACAAGACATGACATAATTTTTTGTAACTCTCATATTCATAACTTATTACACAGTCATTTGAGGTGGATCCTGTCTCACATGCTGAGTAACAATAAACATCATTTTCAAGCTGGAACACCAATGTATAAAAAATCAAAAATAAAGTAAAATATTTATGAAGGTTTTCATTCCACTGACACACTAAATGTTTAGCTATACATGAGATTATTTATATTAAGCTCCTATCAAATTTATACGCTTTTAGTCAATGAAAAGATATAAGGCTAATAAGCAGTTTTTGGTCTTACAAAATACTCTTACCTTGGCATCATTGACAAGATTATGTGTATCTTCCCCAACTAAAACCACCGTCACAACCGTTTCATCTGCAAAAACAGAAAAAGTAATATTGATGACAATTATTAGTGTATAAGTTTAACTGAGGAGGTCAGAATTAAAGGGATCAATCATGGCACTTTGACCCTTTCTAATTCTACCCCTCTTAATCATAATAGTACTAAGCCTGGCAACACTGAGAAAAACAATGTTCCTACAACCTTAGTTTCAGAAATTAAAAAATGTTCATTGCCAGCTACTGCTAAGTTGTTATAAATCTCCCATGGGGCGTGGGCATATTTCATTCATAAAATTCCTGTTTAAAAAAAAGTGTATAAGTAATTAAAATTGAAGGACAGACTTAAGTATAAGACTAATACTAATACATCAGGGCATTTCACATAATAATAATTAATATTGAATTTAACTCTCTGTAATTAGAATAATAAACTCAGCACTGGATGATCTTTAGTTAAACTTTTAGTCATCCACAAGGGCCATATCCTTGCAGATCAGCACTCTATAAGTTGAGCTGATGCTCACCCGTACAAAAATATATAATCCATTTCATTGTACAAAAATGTACAGGAGTATACATGAGTATATTCACATTTATATTTGCTAACATTAGTAACATTTTGAATTTTTATTTAAACCAATATAGGCAAGAAAGATGATACTCCTCTAAATTAGTTTTCCTTTCACTGGCCACATATCTTTTGTTTTATTCATATTTAAACAGGTCAGACTTTCTCTAGTTTCCCCTATTTTTCTCTCTGGCACAAAATATGAGGGTTGGGCTACAAGTTTCTTTAATTAATAGGAATAATAATCATCAATCCATTCAAAGTTGGCTATTCAGTTCCTGAACATTTAAATTGTCTGTAGAGAAAAGTGAAACAAGGTTACAAGGATTCCAAATTAAAATTGACAAGGACAAGTAAGCTAGAGTGTATCCCTGATTTACATTTCATGAATAAATAATTATAAATATCAAACTCTGTGATTTATTGTAACTCTTCAAAGCTGTACCTAAAAACGATAATCTCCACAACAAGAAAATTTTAAATGTGAAATGGTCAGATCTGATTTGACAACATTCCTGCTATCTCTTTCCTCGCATCATTCCCTTCTAAAGGCTCTGGAATCCATTATGATTATGACGAAAAAAATATGTCATGTCAGTCGGATACTATTTCAATCAACATAGAGGGGAGATACATGCAAAGGGCAGTACATAATGAAAGAAGTTTAACACATTTAGTCCTATAGGCTACTCCTAATAACCTAATATGCTATTAAATATATCTGCACAATGCTGTGCATCTAGTGTTTCAAAGAGAAATATGTGAGAGAGGGAGAGCAATAGTGTGTGAGAGAGAGAGAGAGAAAGAGAGAGGAGAGAGAGAGAGAAAAAGAGAGAGAGAGGGGAGAGACAGACAGTCTCATTCTCAAACTGAAGCAGTAAATATAGTCTGGGCTAGATATGGGTTGAAATGATGAGGGACTCAATCTGATTATATAAATATCAGGTGGTAGAAATGATTTTTTGTTGTAGATAGTGCTGTGAAATAAGCTATATCAAGGGTTAAGTAAAAAAGGCAATTTGCCAAACCAGATGCTTAACTAACTTTTAAGGCCCCCCAAAAAAACACCATTTGTTATTCATGTTTCATCCAAATGTTCAAACAATGCAAGGTACACACACTGAAAAGATGTTTAAATTTTTACTCATTACCAATACCAGTGCAATTCTAGTACCTTTCACCTCTGTTTACATCTCTGCAAGAACTACAGAGTTTCATGGACTTTTCAGTAAGTATTAAGGTTTTTTTGACAATCAATAAATCATTATCCCTTTATCATCTTTTATAGTATTTGAAAATTAATGGGAGAAAAGTGTGTAAATCATGCAGGCCTTAAAACTTAAACTAAAGATTGAAACAGAAATATGCTGCAAGACTAACTGTAAATAAAAGTTGGAGATCGACAAAAACTCCAAGGCCACTAAAGTATTATAATATTAATAAGTATATTCCTGTCAATTATATGAGATGAAATCAAAATAATTTTGACTTGAGAATGACCAAAGATATAAACTGTTAGTGTTAGTGGTATTATAGTTTCAAGTAAGTAAACCTATCCTTTATGCAGGATGAGGATGATGGATGGATTGGAAAAGAATACATGTATTAAGCTGACAGTAACATGGTAGGATTTATAACAAAACTTAATCCATTTGTTAAATGAAAATCCCACAAAATGTGAAATCTCTTTTCCCCACACACCAATTGGAAGATCTAACATGATTCCACTTGCAAATTTCAATATCAGATGCACTGCTTGTAGTACTGTCTAAAACAGAAGTACTGGTATTAGTGGTAAGACAAAGTGCACATGACATTAACTCATTTGATCCGGATCCCGTAGCATGCACGGGGGTGGGCCGAATGTCATAATTTCCGGATCCCGGACCCCCTACGGGATGGACTTTAAACATTTTTTCTGCCTATCCACATCCCATTGAGTATACGGGAACCGGAGCTTACCACTGCTAAGCCAATTCTTTTGTTTCGTTTCGAGTTTCGCTGAGCTGGGGTGAAAACTTTTTGTGGTTATAGCAAGGTAAGGGAAGTCACCTTGAGTGATAGCTTCACTGTTGTGATTTCTTGGTAAACATGTTGTCCAAGCGTAGCAGGTCAAGCACTAATATCTTCGAAATTTTTGACGATTCAAGTGATTCAGACTATGGATTTGAGCTCAGTGATGACCAAAATCCAGAGTATGAACCGCCTGGTAGATCTAGATCGAAATTTCCGGGAAAATGGATTTACATGACATTTTCAAAAAATCATAAAAAGAAAACTATATTAAGAGATACCACTTTCTCCTTTGGATTGTTCCCTGTTCTTGTATTGAAAATGATGTATTCCAAAGGGCATTGCAATTGGTTGACTATGAGATTGTTTATGAATTTTTTTAATACCCCCCAAAATCCCAGGATTTAACTCTTGTAAAATCTCAAAATGCCCAGGATCAAGTGAGTTAATGAGATTAAAGGTTTAATGATGCAAGCCCAGTACAAGAGCAAACACTTCAGAGAGGTCTGTAAATCAGTCTGGGTGAGGCCAAAAAAGGAAAAGAAATCAAAAACTGTAGCTGTAGTGATTTTAAGACAAGAACAATACAATACTGATGTCTTTGCCTGTTAGTCTAATATTGCTAAATGTCAACCTTAAATGAGAGGGGGAAATGCAGGAAGGTCTTCCCCCCCTCCGCGCCACTTACCAAAAAGTTAAACATAATATGATGAAGACCTCCCCTAACCCGCGCTTTCGTTCTTTCTTTCTTCTTCCTTTGTCCCATACAAATACGAAACCCAACCTTTTGATAAGCCCGCTCAAAAGTCCCCTCTCTAGTGTGTTTTCTTGACTGGCGCGGACGGGTGGAGGACCTCCCGAAATGCATGCTGTTATTGCCACACAACAAAAAAGAGAAATGAAAAAGGTAAAATAGGGGAAGTGATAGATGTTATATCATTTAGCAAGCTGTACCTTCGCTACTACTATCTACATCTAAAACCTGATGGCGTGTTTTAGGCGTACCTGTGTATAGGAATACAAGCAATTATAATAAAGCAACAATGATAACATGCATAGATTACTCAAATTGATTGTGACAACTATTTATAAGTATAAATGACACTCAAAACACTCATTACATTCCAATCATTCGATATAAAATGATCCCTAGAAATAGAATGAGTGACATATGATATAAACAAGCATGGCTTGGCTGGCTTTTGTTGCAATCAAACTATGATGATCTGAGTGAGACCAGATCTAGATGTATTGTAAAGTTAAAATATAACAGAGGCCATGACATTTTACGAAGTGTTTATCCGTCGATACTGACGGATAAAATTTTCCCTAGAATTCTTTTTATCCGTCAACATAATTTCTGTATTTGCGAGTCATCTCCCCTGATTTGAACCCTTTCTCCGTCTTCCTCCCTGGTTCCGTACATCCCGACGCGATCAACGTTCATATTGGGCGAGTGTTGAAAACTATATTGAAATTAGAGAGACTTGGAATTTTATTGATTTAATGGATACACAAGGTAATCCATTGATATGGGTTTCTTGGTTTGGTCATACTTATTTAGTCAGACTTTTCTCACAAGTAGACAGGGTTCTCAATAGCGTAGTTGTTAGCATCTCTGCCTGTCGGTCAAATGGTAGTGGTTCAGGAAGGAGTTCCGTACTCGAGCGCCAAAGACCAGAAACTAACTAAAAGAGATGATACATAGCTACCCTGGGGGCTTTCCCTGATATGTCACTCAGACTACTGCCCAGACGAACATCGGCCTACGGCCTCGATGATACAAACTGACTAGACCCTCACATCGTTACTTATCAATCTATCAAGTGGCGCTCGAGTAAGGTACTCCTCCCGTGGTTCAATTCTCAACACGGCAGCTTTTTTTTTTTTGTTTTTGTCACAAGTCTTTTTATTAGGCATCAATTATTTTTTTTTTAATCCAAGAACAATGACGGAAGAAATTCAGTTGTTTTTTTTTGTATCTACCTGCCAATCGGGGGTACAGTGGTTCGATTCTCAGCGGGGTAGGGTGTTTGTTTTTTTTTCTTATAGAAGTCTTTTTATCAGTAATCAATGTCTTTGGTAATTTTTTTTAATCCAATAACATTAGGAATAAATCCAGTTTGCATGTTTGTTTTGTTGTTGTTTGTCATTCGTCAATAGTGCCAATAGTGTTGCCGGATAAACCCAAGTATCCGCCAATAATGTTGACAACAATCAGTGTCTTTGGTAATTTTTTTAAATCCAATAACATTAGGAATAAATCCAATTTGCTTGTTGTTGTTGTTGTTTGTCATTCGTCAATAGTGCCGATAGTGTTGCCGTATAAACCTGGGCAGTATCCGTCGATAATGTTGACGGATTAACCTGGGCAGTATCCGTCGATAATGTTGACGGATAAACCTGGGCAGTATCCGTCGATAATGTTGACGGATAAGGGCGGCCTACATTTTATGTACGTTTTAAGATTTCCATTTCACACAGTTTGTTGTGACTTCTCCACTAGCCGTAAATTGAGGCCATCCACTTCTTTGTTTTTGCCACAATTTAATGTGAAAAAGGTTGCTACAAAACATATATTTAATCCAAAATCACAATCACTATACTACTTATCAAAAAATATTATTAATAATAAAGGCGTTGATTGAAAATGGAAATTTTCCTGAGATGAAATTATCAAGGAAGTTATTTTCCCATCATAATTTCTAACCATAATACTTACACCTAGATCTAGAGTCTAGATCTAGAGTCTAGATCTAGACTATAATTTATAAATTTGGGACAAACGATATTGGCAGTACAATCACCTCCATTACAATAATAATATTACAATTTACATCACTCGAACTCGAGGTGTTCTTTCCTGACATTTTTTCATACTTTAAATCTGTTGTTCTCTTTTCATTCCCTTTCTTTTGCCATCATAGATTTTGCGCCTACAAGTCTTGTTCAGTGAATTTTTAATGACAAAGAAAACAACATGAAATCAAAACCAAAGCAAACAATAACAAGGTAATGAAGTTGACATGGTTGGCCCCAGCGTTAAGCTTACTCTTAATTATTAGTGATTTAAAAGCTTATCGTGTTGGCTGGGACGAATAACAGGGAATCCGCTCCAGCACTTAGTCAATGTCTTTCTTGCAAACACCTGAATTGACACGGGGCCCTAGATTTACAAGGTAAAAAATTTGTTGACTTATTGAGAACTCCACTCTCTTTTTTTCACTTCCCCATACTGTGTGATCAAGCACCAAGACTTTCCAAATCTACAACAAGCACGAGATCATACTTTCGAAAAAGGGCTGAGGACCAAATTCCTTTCAGATTTAAACAGCCAATAATTAAATTTTGATGTTTATTTACCCTCATCGCGATCTGTCCTGGGTTCAGCCATCTTGCAGCCTCGATGCAACTTCAAATATCGCGGTGGTCGATCTAACGGAAGTATCTATTGGGCTCAGTTCATTTCCGGAAGTGGAGTTTGAGCCAATTGAAATACCCGTGACATGCTAACTCAGGCCAACGGAAGTTGCACGCTTTGCATGTAAACAGTGACTGCTAGACACTGTTGTAGGACACGGGTGAGTAGTCTTTCAACTTGTAAATGTGTGCGTGCGTGAGTAGTTATTTTATGGTTTTGTTTTCTCTCCTTATCATGCTGCATGTTATATGTTCTTTTCTTTTTTGTTTACCGGCGAGGAAAACAGTGAAATCCTTCACGCTTTAAAAGTACATTGTCTGACACTTTCCACTACACTAGTCACTAGCCAGTAGATACAGACCTTGGTCAACTTGGTGTCAATGTCAAAGACTCAAAGCATCGAGAAATCAGATAGATCCAGACATCTCTCTAGATATACATTATGTCATGCTGCAAAGGTTTCATTTTAAACCATGTATTAAAGATAAAAGATAGACTAGTTTGTATTAAAGGGACACGGGCCGAGTCGATTTTTATTGCGCACTGGTGAGATACTCAAACCTGAGAAAACCAGTTTTAAGGAAGAAGAAGAAGAAGAAGAAGAAAGAACATTGCGATAGGTGGTTATTTTAAGTGCCCAAATGCATTGTTGACAATGAAGCCGCCTCAAAATTGACGCATGTATGTCCATTTAGTACTACCTAACCCCAGTCACTGCATTGCAAAATCAGACCTGGCAAGGTTGGGGGCCAAACTCACACTCACTCCATGACTCATCTGAGCTATCAGGAATGACGAGGTGGGGAGACAATTCCTACCTATGGATACCTATGGATTAATGGGTCTGGATAGCTAATGCTAGTAAGTGACCCATCTCGATGTTTCCAATATCTGTCAAGCCTGTTTTTAAATGAGTTGATACTATCGGCTTGGACGATGTATTCTGGGAGTGAATTCCAAGTGCTTATCACTCTTTGGCTGAAAAAGTATTGCCTTGGGAGGCGAGCACACCTTCTTTTAGCCAGTTTTAGGTTGTGACCTCTAAGGTGTAGGCTTGTGGACTTGATAAAGAACTGCTGCCAGTCGACATTTTCAAAACCTTTTAATAATTTGAAGGTTTCAATGAGGTCGCCTCGGAGTCTGCGCTGTTCAAGCGGTTGTATATCTAGAATGCTGAGGCGCTCTAAGTATGGCAGGTTTCGTATCTCCTTGATAAGCTTTGTAGCTCTGCGTTGCACCCCTTCAATTTGTTCGATGTCCTTTCTCAAGTACGGATTCCAAGCTTGTGCACAATATTCAAGGTGTGGCCTCACAAAGGTTTTGTACATAATCTTGAAAGTTGTCTTGTCGAGGAAGTTAAAAGACCTTCTCATAGCCCTCAATATGGAATTTACTATTTTCACAGTTTCAGTACAGTGTTGTGAAGGCTTGAGACTGTCTGAAATTTGGACACCTAGATCCTTTTCTTCTTCGATGATTTCCAAATCTCTACGATCACAACCATCTTGTAATGAGTATGTGTACGGGATCTTTTTTACTTTGTTGCATGCAATCTGCATACATTTGCATTTGCCAGTGTGAAGTTTCAGCAGCCATTTCTCTGACCATTTATTTATAGTGTCCAAGCTGTTTTGCAAATTGTCACAATCTTGCCTGTCTCTAACCACCTCCCAGATTTTAGTATCGTCTGCAAAGATCTTTACACTACTACTCAGGTTGTCAGGGATGTCGTTTACGTACAAGAGGAAAAGAAGTGGCCCCAACACTGGTCCTTGTGGCACCCCGCTAGTGACTGGAGACCACTCAGACCACCCAATTCTTTTATATTTAAAGTTCCTGATAATAACAATCTGTTCTCTTTCTCTTAACTCATTCCTCATAGTTACAAAACACGCCGTGAAAGCCTTTTAGATCTAACAAGCCGAAAAGCCATGCTGCATGCAGACTATCTAACCACTACCCTGCCGCCACTTTCCTACCCTCTCACACACATCTGTCTCGGCAAACAGAAATAATCCTCAAAGCACACAGCAGGGTATTCCTGTGCTATAATTTTAGCCACGAGCATGTCAAGTAGTTTAAATCAGCCAGCATGAGGTGTTGATGCCATGGGTCATGTACTTGTGAGAAAAAGGGATCGGAGTCGAGCAGTCAGTGTGTAACAGTTGATGTAAATTTCAGCACATTATGATAGGGAGATTCAGGTGATCTGAACTGCTACCCTTTAAAAACGAAACTGTCTCGAACTGTCGTAGAAATAAACGAAAACAGGATCTGAGGAACGATTAACATTAAATTTTAATAACTGTAGATGAACCTTGGATATCTCACAGCATACTTACGAGGAAGGCACCCAGTTACAAAAACTTAGATCGGGTTTTGCACACACAAAATGACGGGATCTTGCCCACATGCGGAATAACTGAGTCTTGCACACCCACTCCCTCGCTTGCCATCCTTTATATACCCATCTAGATAGAACGTTCACGAACGAGAAATCCAGAAACTACGGGATGCATGAAGGCCACCTAATCACACACGTCACAGAATTGCGTCACTCCAAGGCCAACCTAGCGTAATTACTCCGACGTGAATGATATCGTATGTTCTCGATAGACCTACAATATATAGTTACGTCACACAGCGAGACATCACAGAGAACTAAAACAAGCACTCGAGGGGTCGCCGAGGGCTGCGGACAACATTGTTAGCCCGTAGGACTAGGACGCTACACTGTGACACAAAGCAAACTCTAAAATATTGAAAAACAAAACTAGTAAACAAAAAACAAACTGCAGTGCACCATTCATGCTTTTTGAAACCTACATGCAAAATTTTGTTACTGTGGGTGGCCAAATAGAAAAGCCTCTTGCAATTGCATTCAAAGGTGGAGAATTTGTGAATTATGTAAATTTTGGGGAAGAAGAGATAACATTTTAATACAATCAATGCTGGGCGTCTTGGATTTTCAGCTCACATGATAAACCTTAAAATTTTCTCTTATCTCCATAATGAAGGAGAAAAACACCAATAACATTTTGTCTCATGTGTCAAATAAGCTCAAAAAAATAAAAAAATGATTCTGTCCTAACAGTGTCAGTGGCAAATATTTTAAGACAAGTAAGCTTTCAAAACTCAATTTGTTGTGGTAGGATTAGTTTTCATTGTCTGTGAATGTTGAAGCAAGAGTGGGGAAAGAACTGTGCACAGACATTTCAGCATTGTTACTGCTTTGTTGCCTTCTGTAAGTTCTTTAGAATAATTTACTTATATTTTTTATTCATGTTGGTGGTGGCGTGTTATTAATATCAGTGACTGACAGATTTTAACCAGTTCATGTATCATCATCTTCCTTCCAAGCTAAATACTAAATAGCCTAATTGTTGGGCACTTCTGGTAATGATAGAGTCTCCTTCTGTCCTATCATTCTGCTATATATTCTGTCTGTCGTCTTGCTTCTCCCTACCACAATGTGTCCATTATCGTGTTCTTTCTCTGAACTCAAACTCAGACATATCAGTTCATAGAATGGTTACATAATAATATTTTATTGTGATTTTTTCTAATTTATTTGTTTCTATCTTTCTCCTTACCCTGTAGGAAAATCCAAAATCAGACTATGCTTTCTGCTCATTTCCTTAATCATGGCATTCTAAGTTTTACCTATCATCACACTCATCCATTCCTTCAGTTCATCCTTCCACCTGTCCATCCAACCAGTTCATTCAAACTGCATCCTTTTTATGTCAGCTGTGCATGCTCTCTAGTTATTTTGTT
Source organism: Onchidella celtica (assembly GCA_963931925.1). Classification (NCBI taxonomy): domain Eukaryota; kingdom Metazoa; phylum Mollusca; class Gastropoda; order Systellommatophora; family Onchidiidae; genus Onchidella; species Onchidella celtica. Next base: position 1,592,062 of record OZ007580.1, on the reverse strand, counting down.
GTCCTTCCATCTGTTATCAGCTGTGGGCTTTTCTGTTGGTTTTTTTTTTTTTTTTTGCAACATTGATTTCCTTGGAAACGGTCATTTAGACTTGTTTGAAATTTTGAATGGTCTCATATTTCACTCTGAAGGATATGGAACTGATTTTTTTATCGTCAGACTCTTGCCAGATTTTGAGGTTACTGCTTTTTCCGCTTCATAAAAAAATAATAGCTGTACCAAATTAGTATTAGATTAGATGTATTAAAAAAAAATTCTGCAGTACTAAACTGTACGCAACGCCCAGACTGGTAAAATGTGTGCTCACTTTGAATGGAAATTGTTCAGCAAATACTCACTTCACACACTAAAGCGCACATTTAAATGAATATTTTTGACATTTTTTATTCCATTCATGGTCAAACAGCAGCACTGTAGTCACCATAATGGGTACTATTACTGTAGTGTAAATGAATCCGTTTTCCTGTGGTTACAATGTATTTAAATGTTCAATCCCCATTCTATAATGATTGTCACGCCTTCCCATATCTCCACCCCCCCCCCCGCGCGCCCCACCCCAACTCCAAATCCCCTTTACTTGCAGCACTTCATGAATTCATGGTCACTGGTCCACACAACCAACATGTGTGTCACTTTTCTGACGTAATAACAATAATAACAATGATAATGGAATATATATGACATGTATTTACATGGCGCCGGTCTCCACAAAGTGGACCAAAAGTACTTCATAGTGAAATAAAAACATCTCTCTCTCTCTTTCACTCTCTCTCTCTCTCTCCCTACCTACCCCCCCCCCCCCGATTCCCATCTCTCATTTGCTGCCTCTCTCTCTCTCATTGTCTTCCCGTTGCATTACCTCAATAGCTCATTTTGTACACAGGCGTATCGCATCTGATAAGGTGGTTGCCTCTGCCCGAAATAGTAGCTTATTCAGCCATCATTTTTACTCGAGTAATACATGTAGACATTTTGTCGAAATCAAAAAGTTATCAATAGATACATGTATGATGAATCCCTCCACCCCCCCCCCCCCCCACCCCACCCCACCCCCGTACCTGCCAAAGAGGGAACGGAAACATACAGAAAGCTATGGTTTGCTGCACTATGCTACACCTCAATACCCCACCAATTGATCTGCATGGGCCTGCAGATCTTTGTTGTAAAAGTCTGTCCCCCAAAGAGAATGGCCCCTGGTCTGGAAATGATATCATGTTACCTACTGCCACCATTGTATAAACATGGCCCTATTGGCGCTTTACTGTAGACAATAGTATTTTATTTAACAAGAAATGAACCGCCTGCACTGTATCAGAGTTTAGTGGACATCATGTGTCCCGAAGTGAATCACGATCACAGACCCAGAGTAGCTACTTCAACATCATGTTGTAACGTTAGGAATCTCATATTGTGAGGCAATCACAATGTCCACAAGATACTACCGATACAACATTGATATGGCATAATGTAATTATGTAATGTACATGTAATGTAATGTAGGCCTACATGTACATGCACCAGAATATAAAGATGGAGAACAATGACACCCCGCCCGACCGCCCGCCCGACCGCCCTTTCATTTTTTTAAAATATATTTTGTCTAATGTTCTCCACACCGTCACTATGTTGTCTTAGAACAATGATGGAAGCCAGTTTAATAGAATTATTCATCATGGAACTGAATAGCTGGATACATTAACTCTTTGCGTGCCATGAATATCTCCAGGCTTTCAGATTCAGGAAGAAAATTGTAGGGGAGATGAATGAAGACTGGCTACAGCAACACTTATGAATAGAAAGTTGACTTTCTTTCTTCCCGAAACAAAATAGCCTAGCATTCGTGTGCACCGATACTTCGGTGATTGGCACAAAACGTAACCAATGGAAGAACTGATATCGGTGACTGGCACACAAGAGTTAAGAAAGGGTCGGCTCATGGCTCAATGACTTCTCTGCCCGGGCGTTTTCTTCCTGCTTTTGAGAGTACCGTAGGAATCACTCGACTGTAAAGAGCTGGTGTTCTTATTATAATATTAATATGCTTGTCGTGCTGTTGGCCACCATACATTTTTCATGCAGTCTCGGTAGTCCGCTGACCACAAGTTGACATCAGGGAGATTGCAGCTATTGCAGTTCACACTGAAGCGGAAAAACAAGACCCATATATTTGTCTGGCCCACTCACAGCTACAGTTTATTTGGGTGTCCTATTTATATTTAGAGTTTGTCTTTATTGTTGTATTATTAATAAATATTCAAATATTATTTGAGTTGTATGTTGTGAACTAATGTGAGTTGTGAACTGCTGTGAGTTGTGAAATGTTGTGAGTTGTGAACTGCGCCTAACAGGCTGCGTTACAATTTGCTCTGAGATAGAGAGAGAGAGTGAGCGAGACAGGGAGAGAGAAAGAAGCAGTGCAGTGTGTTGAGCGCTTCGCAGGCAGCTCCATTCTGCTCTGTGGTTGACATGTTGATTCTGTAAAGCGCATAGAGCATTTTAAATGGATATGCGCTATATAAATGCTATACATTATTATTATTTCATTTAAGACGGGATATATCACCAAAAAGATACTTTCACAAGCAGTGTCGCTTTCTCTTGCACCTTTACTATATAACGTAAGCCTACTGACACCTGTAAAAGTTCAGCAGTGCACCCTTAGGTCAGTTTATGTGATGAACACTGGACATGACTACCTTAAACATTGCAGGCCTGCCAACCGTCCTGTATTTTACAGGACTGCTCCGTATTTGAGGATGTCACTGTGTTTAATTAATTTGTATTCTCCTTTGCACAGCAGTCATATGTGGTCACAGTTTGCCTCCATAGGAACAGAAAATGTCACGGTCATTTAGTTAGCAGGTCTGAAATTGTATTTTGCAAAAATGAAACTAAAGTTCGTCATTCAAGGAAACCGAAAAAGCGTGTGTAATACAATATGTATGTAATCATTAATTTTAGCTATAAACCCTAGCTGTGAGGTCCAGGGTTCAGGAGTGCATGCAGAGTTTGAAGATTGTGCAAAGTAAATTGACGGATGTGTTTAGAAAAATGGAGAACTACAGATTTTTAGATATATAGTGTAACAATCTCATTCTCTCCGATTCTCAGACTTCTTTTGCATCTCTTGACATGTGCAGATTTGTAGATATTTCGTGAATGCTGCAGGTAGCGTCTCTTTCTGTCCATTGGAGAATTAAGCGTCGTTAATGGTAGAGTGTTCCCATCTACTCTGTGAATGGTTAGTGGACACCTGTTTTAGCTGCCCATGCCCAAACCGTTTTTTAGGTATAATATCTGTCAGGCGCAATGCCCTTTGACCTGTACCAAATGGCCATTATCATGTCGCGTCAATCAATGAACTCAGACCCACAAGTCTGTTCAGTTATTCCCCTTTTACATTCTATTTGGCCCTTGCCCTGCTCGTGGCACCCAATAACCTTGTGCCCGTGACATCATAATGAACTCTGACCTCAAAGTGATTAACATCAGATCTGTTTACAAAACTGTCATGTCAACCGCTATGCAGAATGTAATGTCCACGCCTGACAGTTTAAACCGACAGCTGCCTTTTGAAGAAGGCCACGCAGAATCTTGGTTTGTGATTTTTATTTAGGAAGAGCTGGTTAAAATGGCGTTCGGTCGAGTTATCGATGAAACTTTCACCAAAACATTTTTGATGTCTAGAGCTGTCTGTGGGATACAAACTCGCCCAAGTACAACATGTATAACAAGCAGGCGAGAACCAAAACCCTCTGAATTTTAGCGAGTGATAAAAGTCTAGAAAGATCAGATTAACTTCACATAGGCTACATACATTGAAATGCTGAATTGAAACGAACAAAATCCTTCGCTCGACGAGTGAGAGGCCAGCGGCGGCCGCCCGAGCGTCCATCTCAATCGCATGACCAAAAACAAACGGTGCGCATCACTTCTCATTCAGAAAACGGACCAGTGTAAACAGTGTGTCGAGGGGAAGTCCGAAAGCAAAAATCGGAAAGCCAGAGGAGTTTGTCCTCCACTGCCGCTCATTCCTTTTTTCTATTCCAAAAACCTGCCAGAAGTAAACTCGCCTGCCGAGTTCGGGGGTTGAGGTTCGAGGCTCCGCAAGATCTAATTTTTTTGTTGTTGTTGGTCACTTTTTTTTCTGCGCCCACCCCCCGATCATCGTTGCTTTAGAGACCATTGTTGGTTTTAAAACCTTTTACACTTGTGTGGACATATAGAATTTAAAAGTTTTAATCAGACAACCCGGGGGGGGGGGGGGGGATCTCACGCAATGTATTTCATTCCTGGTGGTACACCACTAAATTTTTGTTTTCATTATCATTGTTGTTAGGGGCGCGTAGTGAAATTACAAAGCCAAATAGAGAAAATACCCAGTTGTGTTCCTTGTTCAACAATGGTTTATAATGTAAAATACTGCGCTCCCCTAACAAAGGCCTTTTATTATTATTTGTCCATTCGCTGGTAAACACTTGCATGTATTTTTTTTTTCTGTAGTAATTATGTCATATGTGGACATATAAATTTGAGAGTTGTACAAACAGATCCATTATTTGTCACACAGAAGAGAACGGTTTGATAAGCGGAACTAAAAGGCCTGGGGAGACAACTCAGTCAGTCAGTCTGTGAAGTAACCATGTGGAAGAGTTGTTGACCCTGAGGATAAATTATGTGTGGTTGTGGTGGTAGTTATTGAGCCCGGGGGGGGGGGGGGTTGCTTGTCAGCTGCACCAAGACAAGAGACCATAAAAATACTGGAGTGATCAAGTTGATCGGGAATGTGTGGTAGGTATGGCTGTCTGTTGACATGCTAGAGCGCATAATCCCCCACAACCCTTTATATATCTCTGTGCTGAAAGGGATGGCAGCGCGCCAAATAGTTCTACGAATAGGTTGTTACAGCCGGGTTTGAGACTTTCTTTGAACAGTATTGAACAGCAATACGGATACCGGTACTGAACATAATTTCTTTGCCTCAGTGGCTGTTGTAACAACACAATCATTTTCTTTGAATTATGGGGTGAAGCTGCGAACATTCACCTTTTTAGTTTTTCATTGCACGTACCCTGCCAGTAGTGAGACAGTAGCTCTAAAATTGTCGCCTAGCGCACCGCGTTATTCTGTCCGTAAAGTAGGCCTACTCTTTGGCTAACTATACTCAACATGTTTTATCCCTGTCCGTCTCTACTCCTCAAATGTTACGCCAGAAGGAGGATTTACGGTATTTCCCACACTTAAAAAGTTGAAGTTCCTCGTTGGACCCGGCAAAAAACGGGTTAGGCAGAGACACACGAATGTGGACCATTTTATCAAGTACCAGGCCCATCCTCTCTTTCAGCTAAACAAAAAAAAAAGTCACAAGAATGAGATTCCGCCCTCGATCGTTGTTTGTCAACAAGTCAATCATTAATAATATTGTAACAACAGCCGCTTTCAACAAACCAAACATGACCAGATTTTTTCAGTTCTGCATTCCTAAAGTAGGTCACATTGTTGCTGTAAAGTAAGCCACGGGGCCCGTCGTGTAGATTTAGACTTGGGGTTAGGAAACTGTCCACAGTGGATCTTTCCTTGGCGACATAACCAGCCACGATAACCGCCTTTTTTTTTTCTTCTAATTTATGTTGGAAATTAGAGTAGCAATAGAGGTAAGGGAACAAAAGTCCTATTACAAGTTGTTGGTTGTTGTTGTTTTTTTACGCGGAGCCCAATAAGTAAAACCTCTGGCAAAACATGGGTAGCAGCAGTAACTAGTGACATCTCACAGTCATCCGGCCAGCGACTGCAGGGTCGGCCTGACCTCTGAAATTACATCCGTAGCTGCAGGAATAACAACAGCCTTCAAAAGTTATCATCGGCTAGGAAATAAAACACTAGACACAACTGCAACCATTATAACAAAATCACGTACTGGTAACCTAGGCTTCAATCAGCTGATTTCCATCGGCCGTTTAGTTTGATGCTGACGTCACGGAAATTGAGTTTGTGTCAGATCTGGCGCATCGGCCAACCAGATGTTTATCAGTGAAATTCAACGTCGTGACGTCACCATCCAACTACTGTGCCGATCCAAACAGGACTGGTGTGCCAATCCAAACTGGACTGGTGTGAAAATCCAAAATGGACTGGTGTGCCGATCCAAAATGGACTGGTGTACCGATTCAAACAGGACTGGTGTACCGATCCAAACTGGACTGGTGTGCCGATCCAAAATGGACTGGTGTACCGATCCAAACAGGACTGGTGTACCGATCCAAACAGGACTGGTGTGCCGATCCAAAATGGACTGGTGTACCGATCCAAACAGGACTGGTGTACCGATCCAAACAGGACTGTTGTACCTATCCAAACTGGACTGGTGTACCGATCTAAACTGGACTGGTGTACCGATCCAAACAGGACTGGTGTACCGATCCAAACAGGACTGGTGTGCCGATCCAAACAGGACTGGTGTACCGATCCAAACTGGACTGGTGTGCCGATCCAAACTGGACTGGTGTGCCGATCTAAACAGGACTGGTGTACCGATCCAAACAGGACTGGTGTGCCGATCCAAACAGGACTGGTGTGCCGATCCAAACAGGACTGGTGTGCCGATCCAAACAGGACTGGTGTGCCGATCCAAACAGGACTGGTGTGCCGATCCAAACAGGACTGGTGTGCCAATCCAAACTGGACTGGTGTGAAAATCCAAACAGGACTGGTGTGCCAATCCAAACTGGACTGGTGTGCCGATCCAAACTGGACTGGTGTGCCGATCCAAAATGGACTGGTGTGCCGATCCAAAATGGACTGGTGTACCGATCCAAATAGGACTGGTGTACCGATCCAAACTGGACTGGTGTGCCGATCCAAAATGGACTGGTGTACCGATCCAAACTGGACTGGTGTACCGATCCAAACAGGACTGGTGTGCCGATCCAAAATGGACTGGTGTACCGATCCAAACAGGACTGGTGTACCGATCCAAACAGGACTGTTGTACCGATCCAAACAGGACTGGTGTACCGATCTAAACTGGACTGGTGTACCGATCCAAACAGGACTGGTGTGCCGATCCAAACTGGACTGGTGTACCGATCCAAACAGGACTGGTGTGCCGATCCAAACAGGACTGGTGTGCCGATCCAAACAGGACTGGTGTGCCGATCCAAACAGGGCTGGTGTGCCAATCCAAACAGGACTGGTGTGCCGATCCAAACAGGACTGGTGTGCCGCCTGGGGACATCACCACATTGAGGTTCACTGGGCAAAACACAAACAACAGCCCAGTTTGATGGTGCCCGAGATCTCACTCAGACTCAGTGTCTTCACCAACCTCATCATCCACCGAGTGGACCAAACGAGATGGGCTGGTGTGAGACTAGGCCAGAGAGGATAGAAATTCTGGCCTAAGCTGAGCCTACTATGACCAATTTTTGGTGTTGTTTTCTTTATTTGATTTGGTTCTAGACAAAAAATAAATAAAGGGGGGGGGGGGGGGGGGTCCGTTTTTGTTTCGGATTTTTTTGTCAGCTCGCGTTCTAAGCAATTGAGCTGAAGCAACATCTATCAAGATATACCGTGGCCTTTGGAATGCGTTGACCAGAGAATATAATAATATATATAAGGAAGAGTTTATGTACAAGTTGCTGCTGGTTACTGAACACAGAAATGTAGAAGAGAACTGTCCACCGATGCTGACAGACCAATATGCTAAACTGGGGTATCTGTAGGTTCTGTCAGTGACAGCGACACGAGTCCGCAACCAATGGGGCATGAAGCATAAAACTTACGTAAGCATTGCACAACATGAAAGCAGATACGAAACATGTTTTACATGCATTAATAAACATACTGAAAGAGGAGAGGAAGGGACCTGGAAATCTGTTGAATGCGGTTTTATTTGTTCGGACTTCTATTCGGGCCAGTTTTTGGACTGACCTAAATAATGTTAAACCCATTACTGCCATTGCACCCAAGGCTTTTGTTTACGGCTGGGAAAAATGAATGTCTATGATCCAGTGCTGAAACTTGAATTCAATGAGTTTTAAAACGTCTGCCCGGTCATGCAAGACGTTCATTTTAAAAGCAATTCATGTATGGCTTTTACCGTTGACGACACAGACAGGTCAGGGGCAGATAAATGTATGCCATACGTCCTCAATAAGAACATGTGCAAGTGAATACAATGAAAAAAATGTGTCCGCATTGACACCATTACCCTTGAAGACTCAGTCAAAGCGTCATCGACATGGAACAGTATTTGGACGAAGAAATGTGTCCCCAGTTTTATTACAGAGTCATTATCTTACATAACTACTGGCCTTGTATGTCTATGGCTGGTCCTGGCAGGAAACTGCTCAAGTGTGAAGGACACAGTTTTATACGTGAAGAGGAAAAAAGACGATTGTACGTGAAATGGAATCTCCATCTTAGCGCATTTTTAGTTTTTAAACAGATGTCGCTACAGTTATAGTTTGTCTCTATACCATGACTGGTCGAAATGGATTTGCTGCTTAACGCGAAGGGATACTTAATAGTTTAATGCGCTTCTTTTATATACATTTTTTGGTTGGAAACTGCGGGGAGGGTGTGCCGAGGAGAGAGTGAATGAAGATCTGGCATAAGGGTTAATTAACCACCTAAATGCCAACAGATGTTCGCGACGTGTAGGCAACAGTAGCAGCTGTTTGCGCTCGGCGTCAACAAATTTTGTCTTTGTGCGCCAGGGAAAGCAGAGGTTGTCAGCCTGGCATTCCAACAGTCCCCGTTGAAACACTATCTGTGCTGTCACAGTGCCAGTGTAGCTTGGACTGACATGAGATCCCTGGAATGGAGGCGGCTTTGGTTAAACCTTTTTTTTTTTTTTTCAGAGTTTTTCGGGGGTTCTGTGACCGACACTGGTGAAAAATACACCAAAACAGTGTTGCATAATTCTATTATAGGCTGCTGTGTAAGAAATCATATAAAAGCTTTCATGGTTTTTCTTTAATGGACTCCTTCCAATGCTGAGGTCTTAGGAATACAAACTTTCTGTTCTATATTATAGCAGGTTTTATTTTCAGCACATTCTTGTCTTACAAGAAACTCCAGGGCCTATTTACTGGTCACTACCTAGCAGTTTGGTCGACACTGTTTGATATCTCTGGCTTTACAACAATGTTCTCACTTGTCATTGTCAAACATTTAAAATTGCGTTTTTAGTTTTCACCGAATACATACCATTTGATTGAACTCAGAGGAGGAAGAGAGGGGGTGACCGCTGAGTGAGTGAGTGAACATTTGTTGTTCGTTTGTTTATTTATTTGACCAACAAGGAGAATTAAAAGCAAAAGATTCTCCATTTGAACAAATGATTGATACTTGAGGCTCCTTCCATGTGTCGACGGACGTGAAATTCAGAAATACCAAAGTTTTTTTTTTTCTTTGGATAAAGCTTATTCCAGCTTCCCATTTAACTAGTTAACTGTTTATAAACATTTATTATACATGCAGGCTACAAGTACAAGTAGTAATTTATGTACATAATTAAATACGTGTCAGCAGGTATGCAAATACCAAATAATGTTCTGGTATTTACTTGTCCCGAGAAGGGGACTTTGTGTTTTCATTATTTGACCTGAGACAATGCCAGAGGTTCATTACCGCAAAAGTTTGTCCAGCATCAGAGTGGCTAACATTATTTAAAGGGTGATTTAAGTTCGAAATTTTCTGAAGATAATATTACCAAGTTAACTTCCGGTCATAATTTCTAGACATACTTTGAACCATTGAGTTCTTGTGTTATGTCGCAAGTTCGCGTGGGAAATATTCTGTCCAAAATTACTTTTGCGACCAACCCTTCTGTTACAGTGTATACATATCCTTTCAGGTTGGATGAGGTGGGAAAAGTTGAGAACCCTTGTACTGTAGTGTGCAATGTTATAGATCAGTTTGTCTGTTTTATCTCCAGTATGTACACAGACAAACCACCGGACAGACAGTACTAAGGCAGTACCTACCAGATCTAAGTAATCAGACATTGAGGACGGGCGAAGGACTTCATTGGCCACGCACTCTGGATCTGTCTGTAGAGGTGAGCGAGCGACCAGTAACTGTTTTACGTGTCTAATAACACATTAGTTAATTCTTTCATATATTTTATTATTCGATGACGGCATACCGGCAAGCAGTGGCGTTCAGAAGGAGGGGGAGGGGGGCAGAGGGGGCGGCGGTCCTGGGCATCCAATCAGAGTGTGTCCAGGCCCTATACTTGAGTCTTGGGGCATACAGTCAAGGAGATGGCCCCGGGCATGAAGGAGGGCATCATCAAACCTCTGCACGCCAATGCTGGCAAGTCTGAACAGATCAAATGTAGGCAGTAAATTGTCCAGTGATAGGACGGAGGAATTACGCAGTCTTTTACATCACAATGTGATTGTGTAATCTCTAGCAGCAGGTCAGCACACAACACAAACAGTGTCTTACTGATAGTCCTACATCATTAGTCCCAGTGGGGTTTAATGGAGAGATCTAGAATAGATGGAGAACTTGATGGTATTTCTGACTGATGAGCTCATTGATCTAGCATCGGGACACCTGCAATTTACGCCACACAGTGCAACCCCCCCCCCCCTTTCAAAACATCATATAGATAGAAGGAGAGAGAAAAAGAAAGAAAGAGAAACGTAGCCTGTAGGTAGGTCGGCCCATTGATAGGTAAATAGGTAATTAAGTCGGTAGATGGGTAGAGGGAGGGGCGGAGGGAAAGACGAACGGTCGGCGGACAGACAGAATGGAGGTACATGGATATTTATTCATTGTATTGTATTTCTGAGCATTTAATAAAAAAAACAACAAGGAGTATGGCAATGATGACTCATTCCCTGATACAGGTACGGCGTCCGTCAATCATCTGTCATACACGACCTCCGTGATGGGCATAATTAGATAGATTGAACAAGTAATTACTAATAAATAGGTTTGGCACATGGAACATGGCATTGTATGCAGAGGCTCTGGCATGGAACATGGCATTGTATGCAGAGGCTCTGGCATGGAACATGGCATTGTATGCAGAGGCTCTGGCATGGAACATGGCATTGTATGCAGAGGCTCTGGCATGGAACATGGCATTGTATGCAGAGGCTCTGGCATGGAACATGGCATTGTATGCAGAGGCTCTGGCATGGAACATGGCATTGTATGCAGAGGCTCTGGCATGGAACATGGCATTGTATGCAGAGGCTCTGGCATGGAACATGGCATTGTATGCAGAGGCTCTGGCATGGAACATGGCATTGTATGCAGAGGCTCTGGCATGGAACATGGCATTGTATGCAGAGGCTCTGGCATGGAACATGGCATTGTATGCAGAGGCTCTGGCATGGAACATGGCATTGTATGCAGAGGCTCTGGCATGGAACATGGCATTGTATGCAGAGGCTCTGGCATGGAACATGGCATTGTATGCAGAGGCTCTGGCATGGAACATGGCATTGTATGCAGAGGCTCTGGCATGGAACATGGCATTGTATGCAGAGGCTCTGGCATGGAACATGGCATTGTATGCAGAGGCTCTGGCATGGAACATGGCATTGTATGCAGAGGCTCTGGCATGGAACATGGCATTGTATGCAGAGGCTCTGGCATGGAACATGGCATTGTATGCAGAGGCTCTGGCATGGAACATGGCATTGTATGCAGAGGCTCTGGCATGGAACATGGCATTGTATGCAGAGGCTCTGGCATGGAACATGGCATTGTATGCAGAGGCTCTGGCATGGAACATGGCATTGTATGCAGAGGCTCTGGCATGGAACATGGCATTGTATGCAGAGGCTCTGGCATGGAACATGGCATTGTATGCAGAGGCTCTGGCATGGAACATGGCATTGTATGCAGAGGCTCTGGCATGGAACATGGCATTGTATGCAGAGGCTCTGGCATGGAACATGGCATTGTATGCAGAGGCTCTGGCATGGAACATGGCATTGTATGCAGAGGCTCTGGCATGGAACATGGCATTGTATGCAGAGGCTCTGGCATGGAACATGGCATTGTATGCAGAGGCTCTGGCATGGAACATGGCATTGTATGCAGAGGCTCTGGCATGGAACATGGCATTGTATGCAGAGGCTCTGGCATGGAACATGGCATTGTATGCAGAGGCTCTGGCATGGAACATGGCATTGTATGCAGAGGCTCTGGCATGGAACATGGCATTGTATGCAGAGGCTCTGGCATGGAACATGGCATTGTATGCAGAGGCTCTGGCATGGAACATGGCATTGTATGCAGGCTCTGGCATGGAACATGGCATTGTATGCAGAGGCTCTGGCATGGAACATGGCATTGTATGCAGAGGCTCTGGCATGGAACATGGCATTGTATGCAGGCTCTGGCATGGAACATGGCATTGTATGCAGGCTCTGGCATGGAACATGGCATTGTATGCAGAGGCTCTGGCATGGAACATGGCATTGTATGCAGGCTCTGGCATGGAACATGGCATTGTATGCAGAGGCTCTGGCATGGAACATGGCATTGTATGCAGGCTCTGGCATGGAACATGGCATTGTATGCAGGCTCTGGCATGGAACATGGCATTGTATGCAGGCTCTGGCATGGAACATGGCATTGTATGCAGAGGCTCTGGCATGGAACATGGCATTGTATGCAGAGGCTCTGGCATGGAACATGGCATTGTATGCAGAGGCTCTGGCATGGAACATGGCATTGTATGCAGGCTCTGGCATGGAACATGGCATTGTATGCAGGCTCTGGCATGGAACATGGCATTGTATGCAGGCTCTGGCATGGAACATGGCATTGTATGCAGGCTCTGGCATGGAACATGGCATTGTATGCAGGCTCTGGCATGGAACATGGCATTGTATGCAGGCTCTGGCATGGAACATGGCATTGTATGCAGGCTCTGGCATGGAACATGGCATTGTATGCAGGCTCTGGCATGGAACATGGCATTGTATGCAGGCTCTGGCATGGAACATGGCATTGTATGCAGAGGCTCTGGCATGGAACATGGCATTGTATGCAGAGGCTCTGGCATGGAACATGGCATTGTATGCAGGCTCTGGCATGGAACATGGCATTGTATGCAGAGGCTCTGGCATGGAACATGGCATTGTATGCAGAGGCTCTGGCATGGAACATGGCATTGTATGCAGAGGCTCTGGCATGGAACATGGCATTGTATGCAGAGGCTCTGGCATGGAACATGGCATTGTATGCAGAGGCTCTGGCATGGAACATGGCATTGTATGCAGAGGCTCTGGCATGGAACATGGCATTGTATGCAGAGGCTCTGGCATGGAACATGGCATTGTATGCAAGGCTCTGGCATGGAACATGGCATTGTATGCAGAGGCTCTGGCATGGAACATGGCATTGTATGCAGAGGCTCTGGCATGGAACATGGCATTGTATGCAGAGGCTCTGGCATGGAACATGGCATTGTATGCAGAGGCTCTGGCATGGAACATGGCATTGTATGCAGAGGCTCTGGCATGGAACATGGCATTGTATGCAGAGGCTCTGGCATGGAACATGGCATTGTATGCAGAGGCTCTGGCATGGAACATGGCATTGTATGCAGAGGCTCTGGCATGGAACATGGCATTGTATGCAGGCTCTGGCATGGAACATGGCATTGTATGCAGAGGCTCTGGCATGGAACATGGCATTGTATGCAGAGGCTCTGGCATGGAACATGGCATTGTATGCAGAGGCTCTGGCATGGAACATGGCATTGTATGCAGAGGCTCTGGCATGGAACATGGCATTGTATGCAGAGGCTCTGGCATGGAACATGGCATTGTATGCAGAGGCTCTGGCATGGAACATGGCATTGTATGCAGAGGCTCTGGCATGGAACATGGCATTGTATGCAGGCTCTGGCATGGAACATGGCATTGTATGCAGAGCTCTGGCATGGAACATGGCATTGTATGCAGAGGCTCTGGCATGGAACATGGCATTGTATGCAGAGGCTCTGGCATGGAACATGGCATTGTATGCAGGCTCTGGCATGGAACATGGCATTGTATGCAGGCTCTGGCATGGAACATGGCATTGTATGCAGGCTCTGGCATGGAACATGGCATTGTATGCAGGCTCTGGCATGGAACATGGCATTGTATGCAGAGGCTCTGGCATGGAACATGGCATTGTATGCAGAGGCTCTGGCATGGAACATGGCATTGTATGCAGGCTCTGGCATGGAACATGGCATTGTATGCAGAGGCTCTGGCATGGAACATGGCATTGTATGCAGAGGCTCTGGCATGGAACATGGCATTGTATGCAGAGGCTCTGGCATGGAACATGGCATTGTATGCAGAGGCTCTGGCATGGAACATGGCATTGTATGCAGAGGCTCTGGCATGGAACATGGCATTGTATGCAGAGGCTCTGGCATGGAACATGGCATTGTATGCAGAGGCTCTGGCATGGAACATGGCATTGTATGCAGGCTCTGGCATGGAACAGGCATTGTATGCAGGCTCTGGCATGGAACATGGCATTGTATGCAGAGGCTCTGGCATGGAACATGGCATTGTATGCAGGCTCTGGCATGGAACATGGCATTGTATGCAGGCTCTGGCATGGAACATGGCATTGTATGCAGGCCTCCTGGCATGGAACATGGCATTGTATGCAGGCTCTGGCATGGA
>OZ007580.1:1360549-1577199 GCA_963931925.1 Onchidella celtica | reverse complement strand
TCTCTCTCTCTGTCCTCTCTTTTCTCTTGCTCTCTCATTCTTTTCCTCTTTCACTTCTCTTTTGCTCTTTCTTTCTCTCGCTCTCTTCCTTTCTCCCTCTCTTTTTGTCTGTCTCTTTTCCCTCCTCCATCTTTCTCTCTCTCACTCTCTCTCTCTCTCTCTCCTTCTCTCTGGGTATGCGTGTCTGCTCGCGAAACCCTTGTGCATGCGGGTATGAGGGTGGTTGGAGATTGACTAGGCGATTTTGATAGGCTTTTCTTTTGTTCTGTCGTTCAACAAATATATTATTTAAAAAATTCAGCTGAAATTTGTCAGATAGATATAAACTAAGAAGGAATGAAAACTGAAAAGTTGAAACTGATCGCCTAGAACAATGTATAGGCTTGAAATTATAAATGTCAATTGAAGTCTGTTAGATGGACAAGTTTTACGAAAAGTAGACTATTAAGTAAATTTGGGGGTTAGTCCTGAGTGGGGAGTGGCATAACTATGCGTGCAAATAAACAAATGCTTCGACCCTTCTAGCATGCTGGGCATTCTTTGCTAAACTTAACGCGCTAAACTGTGAGGAGTTGTAAATCTATGTACTTTTGACCTGTGGATCTCAGCTCCGTGACGTCACACCGATCATAACTGCAGACCATGTAGTGTGATAATAAAGAAACTTGAGACATGGCAACGCGCCTTTTCCTTCTCTTCAGTTGAAAGCAAATGCATGTCTGCCAAACTGCACTGTTACTAACTGTTTACTATACATTTGTTGCTGACGGATGGTTGCTGATGACCGGCCTGGTGAATGCAGGACGCCGTCCCATGAACTCCAATTAAACCATCGTCCGTTTCATTTGGCGTATCGAGAATTTGGGTTGTTTTGATGTAAGACTACCTCACCATCGCTGGTGGTGAGATCTGTACTCTAACAGAGAAACGTATCGTCATCTCTTTGTAGTTTAGAGATAATAAGCAGACACCTTTTTGCCACATGTACAGTATATGTATGCATGTCTGCACACACGAAATCTTACATGGTTTCATGTACTTTCATCAAACACCAGAAGTCTTACTTTCTTCAAACACAAGAAACCGTGTTGTCATCAAACTCAAGAAATCTTACTTTCATCAAACACAAGAAATCTTACTGTCAAAAAAAAGTGTCATCAAACTCAAGAAATCTTACTTTCTTCAAACACAAGAAACCTTGTTGTCATCAAACTCAAGAAATCTTACTTTCATCAAACCCAAGAAACCTTAATGTCATCAAACTCAAGAAATCTTACTTTCATCAAACACAAGAAGTCTTACTTTCAATTTCATCAAAACTTTGAAACGCTAGTCTGTAAGTTCGGACAATTGTCGATAGGCCCGGACGTGAGATGGAATAAACGATGGAAATGGTATTCTCATCCGTATTTACCACCAATAATAATAATAATAATAAGTCATTTCTAATAATAACATAAAGTTCAACGATTCTTGCATGTGTTCAACAATAACAATATTTACATGAAACAAGAATGCCTGGTGTGAACAGCGCTATAACTTTCACCCGCTGGGCAGAGTCTTTCCCCATCTCACCCCTCACTTCTCACCCCGTTTTTCTTTTCTTGCTTGATTGCTGAGACGTCAGGGATGAGTGAGGGTGGGGGGTGGTTATGGAGGTGGCCGGGGGAGGGGGAGGGGGTGAGATTAGATTGGTTCTCTGACCGGTCAGTTGCTATCCAGACTCAAGATACTCTCGCTTGTGATGGCCAGTTAGGACTGCAGTAGGAATTGAAAGTGCTTGAATGTCTCATTTCTACAGGCTCAGTGTAGGTATGATCATGGCAGTCACAAATTCTACCCAGGCGTTTACATGCGATTGTATTTCCTGCCGCTGGCATGGTTTTGTAGGCTTGTGCACACACCCATACCCACACCCCTCCTTTGTTTCAAAGGCAATAAGACCTACACACATACACGCTCCTAATTTTTTATTTTTGTTTGAACAGCTCTGTTGTTCTTTCATAGCCTGTCTTTTTTCTGAGTTTGTCCCCCCCCCCCCCCAACTCCCTCTCTCTCTCTCTCTCTCTCTCTCATATCTCTTTCTTTCTGTCTTTCGATATTGGTATCTGTCTGTGCGAATGTGTGTGTATGTGAGAGAGAGAGAGAGAGAGGGAGAGAAAGAGAGAGAGAGAATGACTGCTTTAATTATTTGGTGTTTCAACACAAGTAGATAAAACAATTGAACTGGAACTGTCAGAGGAAGAATTTGTCAGCAAACTTTTATTTGCCAAGTTGTCGGTGTTACATCTATCTAAAGTTACGGTTACCTCATTTGTTCATGGAGTAACGGAGATTAATCAATGACGACGATGTTTCAACTTTGACACAAACAACAGATAAACAACATGGATGGACAGATGGATGAATGGATGGACAGACAAAGATAGATGAGAAAGCCGACTCGGCAATTTTACACGTTGGCATGTCAAATCAACAAGGCAAGCATCTGTAGCGTACGTGACTGAGTGCATGTAGAGGCAACTCCCAGGCCCAGGTCAGGCAAACTGAAGAAAGAAACAAGAGTGCATGTCTGCACTGTCTTCCCGGCTGCCTCGATCACGTAACAGAAGTAAACCAGTGGGGTGGGGTGAAAAGGGTGGTGCCAGAACACGGGAAACTGGGGGAACGTTGAAGTGAGAAAGGCTTATAACCTTAACATTAACATGCCGAAAGCGCACCATAAGGCTGGTAGAGCATGTGTTAGAGTTAGAGGCGTTTGACAGGACCGTGTAGGAGAGGTGTGCGCTTCCTATCACCACACACGTTACATGCGTCTATCAATATTATGCAGAAAGTTATTTACATTCAAATTAGGCATAAAACATGAAATTTTCTACAACAAAAAAAAAAAATAATAATAATAATAATAATAATGGATATCATTTATATAGCGCCTAATCCAAACGAGTTGCTCTAGGCGCTTTACAGAAAGTCTTGTTCTCTCGATTTGCATCTCTCTCTCTCTCTCTCTTTCTTTTTCTGTCCCTGTCCCTCTCACTCCCTCTCTCTCTCTCTCTCTCTCTATCTCTCTCTCTCTCTCTCTACTTCTCTCTATCTCAGAGCAAATTGTAACGCAGCCTGTTAGGCGCAGTTCACAACTCACAATAATTCATAAGTCACAACTCGAATAATATTTGAATATTATTAATTATATATATTTAATAATTGATAGCAAATCTTTGTTGGTGTTAGGAGGAGAGGGGGTGGGGGGGTGATATGGATAAATTTTAATCTATGAAATAAATAAAAGCAAAAACAAAAACAAAAAGTGGGTGAAAACACCTGGTGGAACCAGCGAACCATGAACAGAGGTAGCAGCTATGATTATGACTTTCCTCTGTCGACACCATAGCTAGCAGCTCCTCTTTGCCTAATCCATTACCTAAGTCAACAGGCAAGAACAGCGAGCACAAATATGTGCATTATAATTTGTGTAAAAACACATGTTCATGAATGTTTCACGAGAATTTCTTTCAGAGGATAATGATCATGTCAGTCATGCATCAGATGAAATATGTCACGGTCTCACGGCTATGGTTGCTAAGTTAATCTTACGAGATATGGGTCCCCCTTGAGCACAAAATGTGCATATTTAATTTTATGACGTATTTTGTAAACCGTTTCTGGAAGTGATACATGTACATGTAGTTGCAACCAATCATTATTTTCCGACTCAAAATCCCACTGCCACCTTCCAGCTGTTAAGCGCGGGGGGGGGGGGGGGGGCAAGCCAACCAATTTGCAGATCAAGTTTGTAAGTATGTAAATTTGGCTAAGAGAAGATGTCAGGGTTAAAAATATATACTTATTTATGTCTATGTACATGAAGAGTCGTCAAATACAGTAAAATATTCACTGCCACGAGTATTAGCACTAATGAGTTAGCTCGGTCCACATGGTGTTTGATATAAGTTGTTCAGGTTCAATCCACATGTCAGCCCTACACATTTCTTCATTTTGGCTCAGTCTCCTCTGAACACTACCTGGACAGAATTACTAAAACATAGGCAACCAATCAAACCAATCACCTCACACGAGCAACTCCATTGACCTGCAGCCAGCGTACAGTGGCTGACGGCTGTCAAGAAAATGGAACATGTTCATTCTGTGTCATTAAGCAACTTAGCCGCCAGGTCATGACGTGGCATTGTGTCAGAGACCTTAAATAGGTAGTAGTCATACAGATACTATAATACTATCTCTATGGTAGTAGTACATGGAAGTACTTGTAATTTGGTTCCCTGGAGACAAACTGTGACAGGCTGGTGTTTGGCCATCGGCTGCTGCAATGCCGGGTGGTTTAATTGCAAGTCTGTATGGTTCCAATGAATAAGTGTCTTTCATTTTTTGGTTGGCTTAGTTTTGAGATTGAGGTCAGCCCATCCTTTGTATCTTTAAATCTAATTTTTCTGGAAGAGTTTTGTGGTTTCCCCACTGTCGAGCGGGAGCAGGAGGGGGGGGGCCATTTTGGGGGAAGCGAGGGGGTGGATTTGGGTGTAGGAGAACTGGGGGGGGGGGGTGGGGCTAGATGGCTAGATCCCCGTCTCCCACGTTTGCCAGGGTCGCAGACCTGTTTAAGGTTCCTGCTTTTGAAGAGCTACCCCTGGTATCTGTAATGTTCATTTCCTTAGATCGGCTCCACTGCTGTCGTACTTTGTCCTTCATGTGATTGCAACTTTGACAGCGGAGCTCCATGTCCTGGTGGTTTTGCTGCTGCATGGCTGTCTTCCTTTGAATACATGTACAATAATTGTGCATGCACCGTTTTTCACAGCTAAAGATTTTGCAGCATTAGCGTAGGCCTACATCATTGGCTACCTTGAATTAGGTTCCATTGCAATGTCTGCGCTTATTTTGTCTGCGCAAAGTAATCTGTTTTTGGCCTTGTAGCTCTGAATGGTCCTCTCTTCTCGCCATTTTGGGCCGCTTTTGTCAAGGACGATAAAATTACTTTGACAATTTAGACATTTTGGTTTGGCTGTGCGAGTCTTACTGTCCGAGTGTTCCGTCCGTGCACGCGCTGTTGATCTCCAGCACTTTGACGTGCCGCTTACTACATACATATCGCTGGCAGCTTTAACATCGCGTGGAGTTTGAGATGAATGGCGTGACCGGAACCTGGGGGAAAAGCCACTTTCAGATGTGTAGGTGACTTAGTTGTATTGAACGCCAGGACAATTTTGCTGATCGCGATCAGCTCATCTCCACGGCACCCGGCGTGTCTGAAAGAATTCAGATGTTTATTTTGGGAGGTGTCGCTGCCGTTGACATTTGTGCCTCCTGTTTCTTGTTGGTGTTTTCTTGGTGTCTTCTTCGTGGCTTTTCTAGCCCACAAAAAGGGCTCCCTTATGAGTATCTTCTGACTCCCTCATCATCCATTATATATCTATTTCACCTTCTCCATGCGACGCCTCTTGGGAAGGACTAATGTGAGCAGTTCACCTTCCTGTAAGGCTCAACAATGATGAGGCTGTGTTGGTTGAAGTTGAAACGACCGCCTTAATGTCAGGTGGACACATGTAGTACCGGTGTAATGTAGTATGTTTCACCTGATTGCTTGCCTAATTGAAAGCTTTGCCTAACTGTCTCCATGTTTGGTTGGGTTGGGTTGGGTGTTTAAACGAGACGGGAAATGCAATACTTGACTAAGAAACCTGGCATTGTGTGGGTTCTATTTCTTTCTAATTAGCCCCCCCCCCCCAGCATGACATGAAAAGCATACGGGGAGGGGTGTCCCGGGGGGAGGGGCTGCGTGCGTACATAGGCCTTTCAGATATTTGAGTCAGTTAAAATGTAATGTGAAAAAGGGGGGGGGGGGAGGGGCAATCAACTACAAATAAATGAATCTATCTGAGGTTGGCAACCACAATGTTTTATGCCCCCGAACCCTCCAACTGAAGAAAATTGGTTCCACATGAACAGTTTTATTGAGTTATGAAATATAAAGTCATACACCACACTGTGTCGTGGATAATGGCATTTGAAGGGCGTGTTTACATCTATTGCTTGACATGACGCAATATGTATTCAGTCGGGTTTTTAATAATATTGAGCTGTGATCGAAGTATGGATTGTAATAGTTAGTGTCAAACTGACATTTATAAAACATGACTCCAGGGAGTCAGTTGTTGATCCTGCTCAAGTCTCTCTCTCTCTCTCTCTCTCTCTCTCTCTCTCTCTCTCTCTCTCTCTCTCTCTCTCTCTCTCTCTCTCTCTCTCTCTCTCTCTCTCTCTCTCTCACACACACACACACACACAGATATATATTAAACATTAAGATAATAATATATATTGAGGCTGTATCTCAATAACTGAACAACTGAACTCCACGGTTTCACAGCAAACGTCAGCCCTTTGAATGTGCCTCTCTTTTAAACAACAACAGTGCTGGGTTGACGTGATTTGCACAGAAGACAGTATTATCGCTCATCTTTGTACACAGTACTGCTCTGCTTGTTTTTGGAGTCCCGATGGACTTGGTGGGGGTAGAGAACTGACATCTTCAAGTTTGACGCCACTAAACAGTGGAGGAAATTAAGACTTTTTCCTGTGTATTCTTTTTTTTTTTTTCATTTTACAGTTGACTCTGCATTCATCGTCTTTGTAAAGGGAACTTCCTTTTTCACCACTTCCTCCTTCTCTCTCTCTCTCTCTCTCGCTCTCTCTCTCTCTCTATCTTTCACTGACTCTCTCCCTCCCACCCCATCTGTCCATCCCTCAGCCCCTATTGTTCACCCTCCCAGTCCCCTTCCAGCGACAATGGCCTTCCAGTGGAAATAGAAGAGTAAGGAAGGGGGCAGGAGGGGTGGCTGTGCTGTGTAAAATGCCCGACACACCAGGTTAGTGTTGTTACATTGTGTTTTTGTGGGTCTTTTTGTTTCACTTGAAAACGGCGAAAGCCGAAAATTTTGTGTATTTTCTGTCTTCTCTTTAGTTTTGCTTTGTATTGTTTGGGTTTTATTTCTCACGCGGGGCGTCGCAACATACAACTTTTTCTGTTTGCCCAATTTTGACTTTGTTTATAGTCCTGCTGCGACCCCACAGTTTTTCTGTGGTTTTTATAATATTTCTCCAGTTAGTTAGGTAACGTAGCATGTCCAGTTTCACAATCAGTACTGGACTTGTTGTTGTTATCATTGTTGCTGCTGCTGCTGCTGATCTTCCTCTCTCATTCTCTCTCTTTTTTTATTCTTTCTACGACATCCTCATTAGAATTTGGCCTTTTCTTCTGTTACGCATAACAAAAACGATGCTATATTGTGTGTACTGCACGGACAGGGCGTTGAGTTTTGAGTAGCTCATGAACTGATTGATTGGACACCTACTGTATAGACTATAATAGAGATAGACACTGTGGGTGTGATAGACTTTGTACCTCTCCTGCTGCTGTGAAAGAAAGCGTACGTGCTGAATGTGGCATGAGTGTAGAAGATTGATTATCCTGGCATGATCCATGGCTGTGTGGGACACCAGTGGCAAGGACACTCACTGTCTGTTGTCCATGGCGTAAGGAATAGTCCTGCAAGTTGAATATTTCTCCTGTCTTGGGTTTCTCTTCCTTCGGTTACCTAAACCTTCAGGGGCCATAATATATAAGGTACACAGGATTTTTTTTTTCGGAGGGGGGGGGGGGAATTCCCTACGAAAAGCGTACATAAGGGGAGGGGGGGGGGGGTCATGCAGATCGTTACGTTACGTTACATAATTATGCTTGTCAAATATTACGGTGATACAGTTTTTAAAAGTTGAAAAACAACAACAACGGAAGGAAACACATGCCGCAGAGTGTTATTGAATGATGGCCCTGTGAAATCGTTACATTTGCAATAAAACAGTCCACAAGTTGCGTGCAAAAGTGTCACATAATGTTGTATCATGTAGAACATCAGGGCCCTGTGGTGGACATTCACCAGTTTAATGGCCGCGTGGCTTGTGCAGGAGGGTGACGTGGGAGGGGGCTGGGGGTGAAGCCAAGGGGATCAAAGGCGTACACAGGACAAGGAGGGAGGAGGTAAAATGGCGGGAAAGGAGCCATTGGACGCGCCTCCCAACCCGCTTAGCCTGAAGTGATCAGGAGAAATTTCTGCTTCACCAGTTTTTGTTGTCTTGCTGACCTAAGACAGAGGTTCTCAGTTTGTCGCAGAAACTGCGCAGAAAGGATGCTGAGTTCGAGATCATTGGTTTTTGTTTGTTTTGTCCACGCTGTAGGGATTCAAGGAGATGATGAACGGCCGTACTGGAAAGGGTACATGCACACAGTGACAAACGCATAAAATATGGAATCAATGATTTTAAACTGTCTTACACTACGAGCTTCAACTTCCTTACTATCACTAGTTGGTCCCCTGACTGACTTGGGGAATACACAGATGTGATTTTTAAAGTTGGGGTTCTATCAGCAATGTGTAAATTGAGGCGCAGAACGAAATTTCCTGTCATACTTTTTAATTCCACGGGTAGAAAATGCGTCTTTTTTTTTTTCGGCTCAAAATGTGGGAACACTTGAATCTGCTGTTCAACTCAGTTGTGGCTCAGAATGTGGGAACACTTGAATCTTCTGTTCAACTCAGTTGTGGCTCAGAATGTGGGAACACTTGAATCTTCTGTTCAACTCAGTTGTGGCTCAAAATGTGGGAACACTTGAATCTTCTGTTCAACTCAGTTGTGGCTCAAAATGTGGGAACACTTGAATCTTCTGTTCAACTCAGTTGTGGCTCAGAATGTGGGAACACTTGAATCTTCTGTTCAACTCAGTTGTGGCTCAAAATGTGGGAACACTTGAATCTTCTGTTCAACTCAGTTGTGGCTCAGAATGTGGGAACACTTGAATCTTCTGTTCAACTCAGTTGTGGCTCAAAATGTGGGAACACTTGAATCTTCTGTTCAACTCAGTTGTGGCTCAAAATGTGGGAACACTTGAATCTTCTGTTCAACTCAGTTGTGGCTCAAAATGTGGGAACACTTGAATCTTCTGTTCAACTCAGTTGTGGCTCAAAATGTGGGAACACTTGAATCTTCTGTTCAACTCAGTTGTGGCTCAGAATGTGGGAACACTTGAATCTTCTGTTCAACTCAGTTGTGGCTCAAAATGTGGGAACACTTGAATCTTCTGTTCAACTCAGTTGTGGCTCAAAATCAACTAAAGTATTAAAATTACAGCGAACTTCAAGACCTTTTAAAGTGTGGTCACGTCCACCTTTGCATCTTCTATACATAACATGATATTTAGTAGAATTGATTGAAGGCTCAGTGGTTAAAAGGCCTTTCCATGATTACATTTGGAGGCCTTACTTCTTTTATAATAACTAGCCAACCCCGGCACCATGAAACAATGCATTTCCTATAAATTCAAGAACCAAACTAATCAAAATAATAAAAACTTCCGTGCACCCTCCGCGGTATTTGAAATGGATATGTAAAACTGGGTTAGTATAGGTGATCTAATATTAAAAAAAAAGCCTTTTGCGTTCAAAGGTGGAGATTTTGTGAAATATATAATTATGTAAAACGAAACAAATATGCAAGAATACAGATGTTACATAGCAATAAACATTGTTATTTTTTAAAAATACATGCGTGAAGTAAACAATTTTTAATTATAGCCATCATCTTCCTTATCTCAGTTGCCACCTTCCTGCCAAATTTAAGGCCTGAAGAGTGTATAGTTTGGTCAGTGACTCATGCCAAAGGTTGCGAGTTACTGAAATAATTATATAATAGATAAGATTATGATGTCGCGAACTTCATGATTATGTTGCTTTTGCTATGGGAACTTCAAAGGGTGTGAAGCTCATGGTTACCACTGTCACAAATCCCAGACTGGGAGATGTAATAATTATAACAGGACAACAATCACGAACGAACACGTATAACACTTAACAGAACAACCCATCAGACTCACACATTTATTAAACATAAGATAAAGATAGAAATGCAATGACATACATTATATTACTTAATTAAACTGCCGTCCACGGCCTTCTTCCCGTAAGCACACTTCCTCGGGTCCACAACCCGGTAATTACTTCTAAAGACACTTCGGCCTCAGCCTCTCCACTCAGGGTCTTAATGACACACTAGTATTCTTTCGCACCACAGTCTCTCAATAGCGCCTCCCTATGGCAATAACACCTTAGCCTCCTATAGTACTTCACGTGGCCATAGCACGTTAATAATTCAATTCACATGAGTATCTCACTCGCACAGTAATACATCCATGTCACAGTAGTACATCTTAATAGCACATTACAATCATATATACATCCCTGTCTGTGGCCAGACTGCCACGACTCATGTGCTGCGACTGTCCTACACGACAGCGTCCCTCCTGGCCTATGTGTAGCATTCGGCCCTATGCTGGCCTCTCCCCTGTGCTCACCGTAGGCGGCGCTTCGGCCCGACCCCGGCACCTACAAGAATAACATTACATTGGTATAATACCATACCATTTCTATTCACTTCACCCCTCATTACAACTCATGAAGCGTACACACAATAGTCCACCTTCCACTCGCCACACATCCTACGGTAACACACCTCCACCGTAGTACACAATACTCACTCTCGCTACAAATCCATGAACTTAACTTACATCATGGTCATAGACGAATATAATACATCAATCATAATAATTATCAATCATCGTTCCACCTACCAGTCATCACTGGAAAACACATCCCAACATATCACTCTCAGTCACGTCTGTCCCCTGGGACCTTCTAACTTGCAGTGATAGTAGTACAGCGCTCTCGCCTCATGCAGACCCTCCCACTCACAACATGCACGCTTTTCATTACCCGTGGGCCGTGGGTTAACTTTACTCTCCCCCCTTCCCCCGTAACTACTGATCCCCGCTCATTCGCTCGTGACAACCACAAACAGTTTAGACTTGTCTTTCTTTGAAGAAAAACCACATTTACATGAGACAATACAAAATTGGTTTTATATCAGTCGTTAAGTTCACCTGGAAATCAAAACAAACAGGTTAGTGGCATGCAAAGATCAGTGAGTGTACTATCTTCTATTCAACGCACAATAACCCAGGATGGTTATTATTAGAGTGGAGCGGCTGGAAAGAGCTAATTTTTTTCAGAGTCATATCAGTGCAGGAAATACACTTTTTCAGCTCTTTGTAATTTGGGCACGATAGAAATCTGTATCTTTCAAATGAAGAGAGACATTATTATCATAACGATAAAACCTTTTCCTATCTGTGATTTACGTGCATTGGGTGACATCCCGAGGCTTGTCACTGGAGAACCGTCTACTAGACTAGACAGAAAAGAATGTATTTACCCACGTCAATGAGTGGACTTTGAGCCACGGTTGGTACAGCTGACGTGCCACATTTCTCATAGAGCCTTGCCGTAAGGTCCAAAGGCCTTAGATCTAGTAGTTTTCAGACTGTCGTGTGTTCAACATTGAACTTTTTGTTTGGTTGCATTGGTTTTCTCTTCAAAGTGTTTGTTTTTATCGTTGTTGCTTTTTTTTAGCATTGCCTTTGTACACAATGTTGTTGGTATTCTTTGTTTGTTCCGCTATTGCTGTTGTTGTAGTTGCGATTTGTTGGTCATGCGGATGGTTGGTGGACGCCTGTGGCAGGGTTTCCTCCTCCTCCTGTCCTATCATTTTGTTACGTCCTGTCTTATTACCGTTTTAGGGGAAAAAGACCTTATAATATATGTCAGCCTAGATAAAATACAACTTTTAACATCATTGTATACAATGAAATCGAGGAGTGTTTGCCACGTTGTTACAATAATATGCGACATATTTCCCATTTTGAGGTTTTCTTATAAAGTGATTCTCTCGTTCCCGATTTTAATAAATGGTTGTATGTTTAAGTGTCAACTGTCATGCGGGTGCATTTTCCATGGGCATTTTGATGCAGGTTTCCGTTTTTGTTGCGTTTCGAACAAAACCCTTCAAACTTTCATTTTCTCCAACATCCAAAAATACACTATACA
Organism: Onchidella celtica; assembly: GCA_963931925.1. Classification (NCBI taxonomy): domain Eukaryota; kingdom Metazoa; phylum Mollusca; class Gastropoda; order Systellommatophora; family Onchidiidae; genus Onchidella; species Onchidella celtica. Next base: position 1,565,191 of record OZ007580.1, on the reverse strand, counting down.
ACAATATGGAAAATACTTGACCTTTCAACCGGGGTTGTAATTTTGTTCGACTTTATAGTTTTTTCTGGTCCCCAGGAAATGAAACTTGAACAAAGACTAAGGTAGAGAGTCACTCCAAAGGCTTTTGTTTGTTGTTTTTCTACTTTTCTTCTCGCCTCCTCTAAAAGTTTGTTTTTATTGTATACGCGATATTTAAAAAGGACAGAACAAATCCCATCAGCTTTCGTCTTTGCTTCATCCTAGCACAGTGTGGTCAGTATCTTATCCATTATACTTTCTCCAAATTTAGACTGAAAACTCAAATTGCCCAGCGTGAGCACTTGTACATGTTTGGACCGCGGTCACTTTTGTAGTCACAAATTTTTTTTTAATGTGCATAAAAAGACAAGAGCCACACAATATTGACGACGTGCATGTAAACACGGGGACGTCACTCTGAGATGTTTATGGCTGCGTGCCTGTGTATGTGTGTGTGTGTTGCTCAAGTGTTTGTGCTTACATTCATGCTAGTGCGTGTGTCATGATCACATTAGGATCATAAATGCCGTGCTAGGTCACGACGTCAGTGAGTTAATTTTTACGATCTTGTTGATTATAACCAGCGTAATTTGTCCTTGAGCTGTTCTCGTGAACAGTTTGTTTTGAAACACCTTTTTTCTGATGGATGGAGAGAAGGAGGGGCGAGACAGAATAAATGTATAACTAGGAATGACAGAGCAGTTCTCGACCCCGTGATTTTGATTAACATAGATAAGGGGCGAGTAAAGGTAGTTTATTCAGACGCTTAGTTGGCGTTCGGAAATTCGTGCATAAGAGTAGAAAGCACGGGGTTTGAAGATTTTAGTAGTTAATGTTTCGCATTTTAAATTTTGTCTAGACCGTAAAATTGACCTTGATTTTGGCGCAAGGCCATGACAAGCATAAATTAATATTGCAGGCTGAGCTGAAGCGACTGCACCAATCAAATGTATGAATCTGGACGGAAGGTCGAGACATAGCTTTAGTATTTAAACCCGTGCAGAGCTTAGATAGAGGCCACATGTAGACAATCCATTTACGAGGTGGACGGCGATAATCCTCAGCCAGATGAGAGACATAGAGACGCAGTTGAGCAGTCCATATTGTAAGGAGCGTGATGTTTTAAAGCTCCAGAGCCTAAGCTACTTGGTTTGATATGAACCCACAGCGTTTACATCCAGCGCTCTCACTCCCAGTGAGGGCCTAATGGTGAGAGTTCATACTAATTTGTAATGATGAAAGTGAACCGTTCTACTTACTTTTGAAGACAGTTTCAGAGCTACCGCCAGACAACGCATGGTTGTACAAGCATTCTCCATGGCGTGTCTAGAGGAAATGTCCATATCATAACATGTCTCATTGAATTCATAGAATTTAAACTGTTATATCCGTCGCCACGTGCGCGGATTCTATTTGGCATCTACTCATATGACCTGCAAGTAGTTAGAGTGAATAAGTTAGTCTTTATAGAAAGCTGTAGTTTCATTAGTTAGATTCAGTTGCCTTTGAATTGATATTTATATTTATAATTATATTTGTTACATTAATTCCTGTAATTAAACTGCCCTACAGTTCTGCTAAAAATCAAAGCAATTGATTTATTTAGTTTTTAGAGTGCAAGTATTTTTTTTGTGTGTTCGTCGATTGTGGGAGCGGACCTCGAAAGAGTGTCAGTCGAATTCTCCCCATCTAACCCACATCGCGACAGCGTGTCTATGGGGGAACACGCATGCTGTTATTACAATACAGAGGAGTGGACGACGTGAAGGTTTGCATGTGTTTGAACAGATATGCTCAGCAGATATACATAACGTACGTCAAGGTATACAATACATGGCAGATATTGTCATTAGTTATCTGTACCAGTGCATGAGTGATAACTCTTGTTGTCAGAGTGATAACCATTGTTGTCAGTGTGATAATCCTACTGCCGTGCACGGTGATCGTCCTATCGCGTCATTTATTTCTTCTGTTATTTAGGGCCAGCACTAAACTGGGTATGCTGGACTTTGGGGGATTTTTTACCCTCCCACCCCCCTCGCCCCCCGCCCCCCATATGCGCTTGGCTCCCCTATCCCCTACCCCCCCCCCTCCCCCCAACGGACAGCCATGAGAATAGTCAGTGCCCAGGATAAGACCCTGGTGGTTACAAAGCTTTGAGTGACAGCTTGATGGATTGTTTCAATAGAAATAGTTAAGTTTTTCCTTATAATTCAACAGCTTTCCGTGTCTTCTCCATCTGCGTTTTCAATTCATTACCATTTTGTAGTGACAAATCCTATCGCTCTTCCCCCTCCCTCCCATGACGTTTGGCTGAATTCTTGTTGTCATTCGAACAGCAACCCACTTTATTTTATGAAATGATACCGATTCATGATTGTATTCGGATGTATATTTATGTGGGTGCTCATGCAAAGGTAGGCGGGTTCTGAATTCATTAACGAGGTGTGTAGGCTATGAAAATAGGGCTTGTTTTGTACACAATTTTTATGCTGTGTATTAATTAGGATAGATTATTCCATGTTTAGAAGGCAGCTATTATCACTACAATAGTGAAACGATGAAACTTGACACCCCTGTGGTGTATTATCCTTGTTATTATTGTTGTGGTTGTTGTTGGTATTATTAGTACTGACCATAACGCTTTGCTTTATTACGCTTTATATAGTGAACATTGGCATTCTGATGTATTGTATTGTATTGTATTGCATTGCATTGCATTGCATTGCATTGCATTGCATTGTATTGTATTGTATTATATCATGTTATACTATATTATGTTATATTATACCCTTAGCTACAACTGTCCCTATCGACCATTTCCTTTGCAAAATGCTTACACAACACATGGAAATTTAAGACTCTATTGCAGCTTGCCGCCATGTTGGCTTAATGGTTATGCGGGTACTTAGTAGGCGCTTCTGGTAGGTTCTCCCTCTGTCCTGTCAGTTTATCGTCCTTATTGTTTGTGGGTTTTCCCCTTGCACAATGTACCCGTTATTGTGTCAGCGTGTATGCTCCAAACTCAAACAAACTCAGACCCAAACCTTTGACGGTTACGATATGCAGACGAATGTAGTCTGCAAAAAAACAAAAAAAAACTGCAAACTGTGGGCGTTGGCTGGCCACTTGGCCGAAAAGTCTGTACATGTATTGAGTCTCTATTCAAAGTGTTTTTCACTTCAAGCGTTCACGGTGCATCGGCCTTTAAATGAGGAAAATTGAAGACCTCAAAAGGTGGCGACTCGCATTTTAATGGAACCCGGAACTGTTTACCTCAGCGGCGTCAAAACAGTTAAAGGCGTGCTATACGCCAATAAATACATCAATAAAACGGGCACACCAAGCAGTAATGGGTGTCAATCATTGCGACAGTACCGGTACCTTATGGGATTCTTTTTAAATTCCTTTACCATGCAATTAGAGATACCAAACTTTATGGAACTGGTGTTTTTTAATTTGTTCCTCTGTGGTGTCAGTTTGAGTCTGCTTCTGTGGACGAAATATTATAAAAATCACAGAAAAACTGTGGGGTCGCAGCAAGGCTATAAGTAATGGCAAAATTGGGCAAAAAGAAAAAGTTGTATGTAACGAAAGGCGATAGCTGAAAATTTGAACATGTTCTGTCTTCTGTTTAGTTTGCTTTGTATCATTTTGGGTATTATTTCTCACGCCGGGCTTCGCTACATATAAAATTTTTCTTTTTGGTCAATTTTGAGATTGCTTCTGTGGGCTTTGATGATTAGACGAAAGTATTTAGCAAACAAATAACAAATTGTACAGTATTGAACTGTGCGAAACACTCAAATGTGTGTTCATCTTGAAAGGGGAACAGATCTGTGAAAACTCAGTGAATAGGCTCCAGTCTACGCATTAAAAAGTACACATCATATTGAGCACTCTTTGCTTTTCAAAGGGGGGGGGGGGTACCATACTGAGCCCAGTCAGACTAGTCAGATTTGGGGGGGGGGGGGGTATTATACTCAGCCCAGTCAGACACAATCCAATGCAGCCAGCCAAATGTACACCCAAGAAATAATAGCAGAATCTGACTGGGTCTGACCGGGCTAGGGGCTTACTATGACTGGGTCTTAGCGGATTTACTCAGAAAATACAGGAAATTATGCTGGGCACTCTTTTATCTGCCAGCAGCTGACCGTGTCTGAATGCGACCGGGCTTAGTTTGATACCCCCCCCCCCCTCCAACTCTTCCGTAAGATGGCGGGTCGAGGTGACGAGATTTCCCTCATTCAAACTGACCAAATTAATTGTGAAAGTATCAGAATCTAATGGCTCTGTGTCTTCTCATATAAATATGCGCAGGTAAACGGCAAGTGAACTTTCCGCCGTCTGCCAGTTTTCATAGTTTCCAGCTGTAGTTTTGGGGTCTTTTCGCTAAACATGTTCATGGGCCTGGTTAGCTACGTTATGTCATTGAAGAAAAAATTATGATAAATATTATAAAAACCACAGAAAATCTTGGGTCGTTTTGGTATCATTTCTTACACGGGGCTTTACCACCTCCAACTTTGTTTTTTTGCCACATTTTGACTAAATTAATGTATTACATTATCTATCTATCTGTCTGTCCATTTCTTTCTTTCTAATCGCCCCTCTTTCTCCCCGAAATTACCCAGTGACCGCAGCCTTGAACCCGGGAGCCTCAGGGCCAGTGCAGGGTAAGTTGTGTTTTGTGTTGTCGCCTGAGGCGGTGGCGTGTCTGTCTGTCTGATCTACTCCAGCGGTTGCGAGAGGCCACCACTACCCACTCTCTCCGGCTCGCGGCATGCTCTCCAATGAGAACATAATTATCAAAACGAGGAGTGCGGACTTGTGCAAAACGACGAAACCGCTGCTTGGAAGTTCAGTCAGTCAGTCCGTGAGTGTTCACACGGCGTCGCGTAGTAAAAGATTGTGAAAGTTGTGACTCCTCTGTGAGACGACAGAGAAGAAAGACGCTCAATCAGTGATTAATTTCTTCATTTTATACTTTCATTTGCCGTGGTCAAACCACACAGCTTCATTTGAAAACCACAGTGTTTGTGTGTGTGTGTGCTGCAGTAGTGGAGCTGCAATCCCTGTAGATTACCAGTACCACAGTTGTATTTTGCATTCAGGTACAGTGAGTATGCAGTTGTTGTAGTTCCATGTTGTATTTGTATGTTGGTTTGTTTGGGTTTTTTCTTCCATGGCACTTTGTCTCTCTCTCTCTCTCTCTCTTCCTCCCCTCCTTCCTACTCCCCTCTCTCTCTCTCTCCCCCTCCCCCTCTCTCTTTTCTTCATCCTTGGAATTTCTTGTTTTCTTGGTCTCTCCATTTCTTGTTTTTCTCTCCATTTCTTGTTTTTCTCTCCATTTCTTGTTTTTCTCTCCATTTCTTGTTTTTCTCCCCATTTCTTGTTTTCTTGGTCTCTCCATTTCTTGTTTTTCTCTCCATTTCTTGTTTTTCTCTCCATTTCTTGTTTTCTTGGTCTCTCCATTTCTTGTTTTTCTCTCCATTTCTTGTTTTTCTCTCCATTTCTTGTTTTTCTCTCCATTTCTTGTTTTTCTCCCCATTTCTTGTTTTTCTCTCCATTTCTTGTTTTCTTGGTCTCTCCATTTCTTGTTTTTCTCTCCATTTCTTGTTTTTCTCTCCATTTCTTGTTTTCTTGGTCTCTCCATTTCTTGTTTTTCTCTCCATTTCTTGTTTTCTTGGTCTCTCCATTTCTTGTTTTTCTCTCCATTTCTTGTTTTCTTGGTCTCTCCATTTCTTGTTTTCTTGGTCTCTCCATTTCTTGTTTTCTTGGTCTCTCCATTTCTTGTTTTCTTGGTCTCTCCATTTCTTGTTTTTCTCCCCATTTCTTGTTTTTCTCTCCATTTCTTGTTTTTCTCTCCATTTCTTGTTTTTCTCTCCATTTCTTGTTTTTCTCTCCATTTCTTGTTTTTCTCTCCATTTCTTGTTTTTCTCTCCATTTCTTGTTTTCTTGGTCTCTCCATTTCTTGTTTTTCTCTCCATTTCTTGTTTTCTTGGTCTCTCCATTTCTTGTTTTTCTCTCCATTTCTTGTTTTCTTGGTCTCTCCATTTCTTGTTTTTCTCTCCATTTCTTGTTTTTCTCTCCATTTCTTGTTTTTCTCTCCATTTCTTGTTTTTCTCTCCATTTCTTGTTTTTCTCTCCATTTCTTGTTTTTCTCTCCATTTCTTGTTTTTCTCTCCATTTCTTGTTTTCTTGGTCTCTCCATTTCTTGTTTTTCTCTCCATTTCTTGTTTTTCTCTCCATTTCTTGTTTTTCTCTCCATTTCTTGTTTTTCTCTCCATTTCTTGTTTTCTTGGTCTCTCCATTTCTTGTTTTTCTCTCCATTTCTTGTTTTTCTCTCCATTTCTTGTTTTTCTCCCCATTTCTTGTTTTTCTCTCCATTTCTTGTTTTTCTCCCCATTTCTTGTTTTTCTCTCCATTTCTTGTTTTTCTCCCCATTTCTTGTTTTTCTCTCCATTTCTTGTTTTTCTCTCCATTTCTTGTTTTTCTCCCCATTTCTTGTTTTTCTCTCCATTTCTTGTTTTTCTCTCCATTTCTTGTTTTTCTCTCCATTTCTTGTTTTTCTCTCCATTTCTTGTTTTTCTCTCCATTTCTTGTTTTTCTCCCCATTTCTTGTTTTCTTGGTCTCTCCATTTCTTGTTTTTCTCTCCATTTCTTGTTTTCTTGGTCTCTCCATTTCTTGTTTTTCTCTCCATTTCTTGTTTTTCTCTCCATTTCTTGTTTTTCTCTCCATTTCTTGTTTTTCTCCCCATTTCTTGTTTTTCTCTCCATTTCTTGTTTTTCTCCCCATTTCTTGTTTTTCTCTCCATTTCTTGTTTTTCTCTCCATTTCTTGTTTTTCTCCCCATTTCTTGTTTTTCTCTCCATTTCTTGTTTTCTTGGTCTCTCCATTTCTTGTTTTCTTGGTCTCTCCATTTCTTGTTTTTCTCCCCATTTCTTGTTTTTCTCCCCATTTCTTGTTTTTCTCCCCATTTCTTGTTTTCTTGGTCTCTCCATTTCTTGTTTTCTTGGTCTCTCCATTTCTTGTTTTTCTCTCCATTTCTTGTTTTCTTGGTCTCTCCATTTCTTGTTTTTCTCTCCATTTCTTGTTTTCTTGGTCTCTCCATTTCTTGTTTTTCTCCCCATTTCTTGTTTTCTTGGTCTCTCCATTTCTTGTTTTCTTGGTCTCTCCATTTCTTGTTTTTCTCCCCATTTCTTGTTTTCTTGGTCTCTCCATTTCTTGTTTTTCTCCCCATTTCTTGTTTTCTTGGTCTCTCCATTTCTTGTTTTTCTCCCCATTTCTTGTTTTCTTGGTCTCTCCATTTCTTGTTTTCTTGGTCTCTCCATTTCTTGTTTTCTTGGTCTCTCCATTTCTTGTTTTCTTGGTCTCTCCATTTCTTGTTTTTCTCCCCATTTCTTGTTTTCTTGGTCTCTCCATTTCTTGTTTTCTTGGTCTCTCCATTTCTTGTTTTCTTGGTCTCTCCATTTCTTGTTTTTCTCCCCATTTCTTGTTTTTCTCTCCATTTCTTGTTTTTCTCTCCATTTCTTGTTTTTCTCTCCATTTCTTGTTTTTCTCTCCATTTCTTGTTTTTCTCTCCATTTCTTGTTTTTCTCTCCATTTCTTGTTTTCTTGGTCTCTCCATTTCTTGTTTTTCTCTCCATTTCTTGTTTTCTTGGTCTCTCCATTTCTTGTTTTTCTCTCCATTTCTTGTTTTCTTGGTCTCTCCATTTCTTGTTTTTCTCTCCATTTCTTGTTTTTCTCTCCATTTCTTGTTTTTCTCTCCATTTCTTGTTTTCTTGGTCTCTCCATTTCTTGTTTTTCTCTCCATTTCTTGTTTTTCTCCCCATTTCTTGTTTTCTTGGTCTCTCCATTTCTTGTTTTTCTCTCCATTTCTTGTTTTCTTGGTCTCTCCATTTCTTGTTTTTCTCTCCATTTCTTGTTTTCTTGGTCTCTCCATTTCTTGTTTTTCTCCCCATTTCTTGTTTTCTTGGTCTCTCCATTTCTTGTTTTCTTGGTCTCTCCATTTCTTGTTTTTCTCTCCATTTCTTGTTTTCTTGGTCTCTCCATTTCTTGTTTTTCTCTCCATTTCTTGTTTTCTTGGTCTCTCCATTTCTTGTTTTCTTGGTCTCTCCATTTCTTGTTTTTCTCTCCATTTCTTGTTTTCTTGGTCTCTCCATTTCTTGTTTTTCTCTCCATTTCTTGTTTTCTTGGTCTCTCCATTTCTTGTTTTCTTGGTCTCTCCATTTCTTGTTTTCTTGGTCTCTCCATTTCTTGTTTTTCTCTCCATTTCTTGTTTTTCTCTCCATTTCTTGTTTTTCTCTCCATTTCTTGTTTTTCTCTCCATTTCTTGTTTTTCTCTCCATTTCTTGTTTTTCTCTCCATTTCTTGTTTTTCTCTCCATTTCTTGTTTTTCTCTCCATTTCTTGTTTTTCTCTCCGCCCCTTTTATTTGACATCATGTATTCTCATCTTACATTTTGGCCTTCTTCCTCATTTACTTTCTGCCTTTTCTCTTCCTCCACAACCATCTCCATTCCTTGGGGGGGGGGGGGGGGGGGCTCTGGGTTGTATTTACGTTGTTCTTCTGTTTCCCATGTAAGTAAATCTGTGAGGGTGAGGGTGAGGGTGAGGGGCGGTCAATCGCGAATACTTATCCCCTCTCACCAAGCCCTGTCATCCAAATGAAACCACTGATTTTGACCGTGGAGGGGGCCACAGAAGGAAGGGGCATCTATTTGCGTGTTTTTAGTTGTAACAAGAAAGTTGTTTAGGCCTCCCCGTCGAGCAACAGCGGCGGCGATGAAGGCAGTATGAGTGAGTTTGAGGCTTGAATGACAGAGTGAACCAGTTCAGGGCAATGATAAATTTCGCCTTTCTTTTGTTCTCTTTCAAAGCAACAAAAGAAAAGAGGCAAAGGTAGAAAGGAAGGAGAGAATCGTGACTGTGTTTGACCGAGCGACCGATTGACCATTGGACAGTGGAAAGGTCTGGGAAGTTAAGGAAGGAATTTTGGTGTTGCGTATGAAGACAGCCCCGGGGTGAGGTGGTGATGGGTTCGTTTTTGCTGATTGGGCACCTTTAAATTAATGAGTTTCCGTCAGGGCGAGAAAGCTTTGGGGAGAGGGACTGGCATGGACGGTCTACTCTTATCTTTCAACTATACACATGGACATGGCGTCGGCCACTTTGTCTTACACGTGCAGTATGTGGACGAGACTTAGTGGCCAGTCATACAAAGATAACAATGAATGTTTAGCTCTTTATTCGAGAAGGTTCGCTGCTCTTGGCATTGACACCTCACGTTTCTTGCCTTGTTTCTGTGTCTTTCTGTGGTCGGGAGTAGAAGAAGAAAGAAGAAAGAAGAAAGAAGAAGAAGAAGAAAAGTTCAAATGTAGGAGGAAAAAAAAAAAAAGCATTTTAGCAGAACTCATGGATGGTCATACATGTATGTGACATAAGTTTATAACTAAACACTGAAAAGTTTGTTGTTGGTTTTTTTTCTAAAGGCCGCAAACTTTCCCTCAATGGAATTGTCTTCATCCTTCCCCCCCCCCCCCCCCATCTCCAACTACAGCAGTAGACTTAAAAAGGAAAATGGGTTTTTTTCTGAGGCCCGAAGAAAGTCCCAAATATAATGCACGTTATGTTTTTGTTGCTATGTAAGAGCATTGCAAATAATTATATATTTTTGTCCACATTGCACCTTCCTGCCAAACTCTGCCATGTCTGGAACACTCACCGTGTTTAGTTTATTTGGACGGTGATAGATGGATGGATGGATGGATGATAGATAAATAGATAGATAGACAGACAGACAGACAGACAGATAGATAGATAGATAGAGAGACAGACAGACAGACCGATAGATAGATAGAGAGACAGACAGACAGACAGATAGACAGACAGACAGACAGACAGATAGATAGATAGATAGATAGATAGATAGATAGAGAGACAGACAGACAGACAGATAGATAGATAGATAGATAGAGAGACAGACAGACAGATAGATAGATAGATAGAGAGACAGACAGACAGATAGATAGATAGACAGACAGACAGACAGACAGATAGATAGATAGATAGATAAATAGATAGATAGATAGATAGAGAGACAGACAGATAGATAGATAGAGAGACAGACAGACAGATAGATAGATAGATAGATAGAGAGACAGACAGACAGACAGACAGATAGATAGATAGATAGAGAGACAGACAGACAGATAGATAGATAGATAGATAGAGAGACAGACAGACAGATAGATAGAAAGACAGACAGACAGATAGATAGATAGATAAATAGATAGATAGATAGAGAGACAGACAGATAGATAGATAGAGAGACAGACAGATAGAGACAGATAGATAGAAAGACAGACAGACAGACAGACAGATAGATAGGTAAATGAGTGGACAGACGGATGGGCATGTGGCTAGGTACAGTCGATAGAAGCCATGTCGATTCAGTACAGGGCTTTGCTTCTCAGATGCCCTCTTTCTCTCTCTCTCTCTCTCTCTCTTCTCTCTCTCTCTCTCTCTCTCTCTCTCTCTCTCTCTCTCTCTCTCTCTCTTTCTTTCTTTCTTTCTTTGTCCCTCTTTTCTCTCGTTCCCTATCCTGTCTCTCGTTTTGCCGCTTTCTCTCTCCCCTTTCTTGACGCTCCATCCATCCATTGTTGTTACTCGCGGTCCCCACCCTCTCCCTCTCTCAGCCCCTCCCCTCCCTCGGATACCTCCATGTCTATTAGCTCTAACAATGACTGAAGCAAGAGTTTGGCAAGGAGTGGAAAACGTTCTGGACAATGATTTTATGGGACAATGTCTTTCCGCATCGCTAATCAAAGTTCATGTTGAAACCGCGTCTCACGTCACGTCTCAAGTCATGTGTCAATGTGCGGACAGGCTTAGTTCGTGCAATGCGAGCATGCGTGCTGTGTGTGCGTGACGCGCGAGACAAAAATTCTAGAGCCGTCCGTAACCTAGAATTGTTATGCATTTATTATATCTGATACAAAACTGGTGGGGCCAGTGTTCGTTTTGGCGTAAGGCATTTTTTTTGTAGTTGGGGGTTGACGTGCAATCCATGTCGGTGAGCAGTAACTCCACCCCCACCCCAGCCTCTTTTTGATTGCGTGCAAGGAACTGACTTTGACGTCATGGGGAAGCGGGTGGTCACGTACTCGGTCTTCAGACACAGCATTGCTGGGACGCGGGGAGACACGGTGATTGGCCTTTTTAGAATTCATTCGTTTGTTGTTGTTGATGTTGTTTTTGCTGGTGCTTGTTGTTGTTGCTGCTGTTTTGTATAGCGATATTCGAGGATTTGTATGATCAGTTTTATATAAATCTTACAGCTAAGTAGTCATAAATGAGGGGTACGACAATTTTCGGCTCTGTTTCTGTGTGATCTCACGGAGCTGTGACATTGGTATCCATATCTTATGTAATATGTCATATTACAGTAGTCGTCAAACAGTGTCATCACAATAGATCCACTTGACAATGAGCTCCCTGTGTGTATGAACTCGCTGAAACTAGATCTGCTTGTAGCCAGCGGGAATGGGGAGGATGTAAAATTGCTGTGTTTTGAAAGATTGAACATTTCAAAGGTTTCTGATCGCGGGTGAGAAGGAAACTGTGTATCACTAGCGCTATCAAGAAACCACAGCAAGGTCTATGAAACTGTATCACTAGCGCTATCAAGAAACCACAGCAAGATCCGTGGAACTGTGTGTCACAAATCCCAGACTGGGAAATGTAATAGTTTATGACAGGACGACAATCACGAACAAACAAGTTTAACACTTAACAAAACAACCCATCAGACTCACACATTTATTAAACATAATTATACATATAATAGCGCAATTACATACATTATATTATTGAAATGCACTGCCGTACAACGGCCTTATTCTCACACACACTCTCCCTCGGATCCACAATCCGGTAGTTACTCCTAAAGGCACTTCGGCCTCAGCCTCTCCCCTCAGGGTCTTAATAGTACATTAATGATTCACTGGCACCGCAGTCTCTCAATATCACCTTCCTATTGTCATACACCTTAGCACTCCCCTAGCACCTCGCCAGGGCAATAACCCATTATTATTTCCATAGCCATCAACATGGCAACAACATAATATCAGTTCACGAGCCTATCAACATGGCAACAATATAGTATCTCATTCACTCTCATATCTACGTCCCTGTCCGTGGCCTGACTGCCACGACTTTATGTGCCTCTACTGTCCTGCACTGACAGCCTCACTTCTGGCCTATGTGTGGCCTCCGGCCCTATGCTGGCCTATCCCCTGTGCTCATCGAGGTGGCTCTGCGGCCCGTCCCCGACACCTACAAGAATAACATTACATTGGTATAATATCCTACCATTTCTATTCACTCCACCTCTCCTTACAACCCCTGAAACGTACACACACTAGTTCACCTTTCACTCACCACACATCTTACGGTAACACACTTCCATCGGAGTACACACTACTCACTCGCGCTACAAATCCATGAACTCACTTTCATCTATCGCTCGTGGCGCACATTGCTATATCCAATATCAAGGACTTCCACATTCCTCACATATACTTATTCACATCATGGTAATAGACGAATATAATATAATACATCAATCATAATAATCAATCAACGTTCTACATACCAGTCATAACTGGAAAGACTCTCACTAGTCTTCTCGACTGCTTCCCCTTTATGTCCGCCCGATGGGCTTTTATTCACAGGTCCGATCCCTAGGACCTTCTAACTTGCAGTGATAGTAATACCGCGCTTTCGCCTCCTTCAGACCCCGCCCCCACTACTACTCACAACAGCACGCTTAACTTGCTGTCTACTGTGAGCCTTTCTTACTCTACACCCGCTCTGTAGCAATCCCCTTAATTGCACTCACTCCACTCGTGACACTGTGTATCACTAACGCTATCGTATATCAAGAAACCACAGCAAGATCCATGAAACTGTATCACTAACGCTATCAAGAAACCACAGCAAGATCCATGAAACTGTATCACTAGCGCTATCAAAAAACCACAGCAAGGTCCATGAAACTGTGTATCACTAACGCTATCAAGAAACCACAGCAAGATCCATGAAACTGTGTATCACTAACGCTATCAAGAAACCACAGCAAGATCCATGAAACTGTGTATCACTAACGCTATCAAGAAACCACAGCAAGATCCATGAAACTGTGTATCACTAGCGCTATCAAGAAACCACAGCAAGATCCATGAAACTGTGTATCACTAACGCTATCAAGAAACCACAGCAAGGTCCATGGACCTAATTTTACCTAGGAGGAAAAAAAAACTCTTTTAATTATAAAAGTATTCCTTATCTTAAGTATATTTTTAGATAAACATTTGAAGGACATCTATTGCACTTTTATTTATTCTGTAGGGAAAAAATAATGAGATTCCATCAAGGGGCTCGTAGATTGTTTGTTTGTTTTTCTTGCATGAAGAATTGTCATCTACAGTTGTGTGGATCTACACTTGTGCGGTTTGGTGATAGCGTCAGGGCGAGGTCATTGTTAAACTCTCCAACATTATCGAGGGATATTTGCCGTAATTATTGTTGTATGCGACATTTCGCCGATTTTGAGGTTTTGTCATGAATGTGGTTCTCTCACTCCTAATTTTATTATGTATGTAATAAGACGTGTTACGTGGGTGTGTTTTTCAAGGGCATTTTTATACAAGTTTTTATTTTGAAGCATACTGTCCTATCTCTTCAAACTTTCCATCCTCATTTTCCCGAAAAGGCAAAAGTACACATGCAACAATATGGAAAAAAACCCGGCGATATATGAACTCTCGGGTCCCACTGACTTGTCTTGGAGCAGCCAGATGATTGCTGGTTGGAGTTACTGGCCGGATCTCCTTTGTCTTGTAGCTTTGTCCTACTTTTACATCTCTGGGTCATCTTGGTCCTTCCATGTCTGGGAATGTCTGTCATGGTCATTTGCTGGTATTATGTCCTCGTTATCTCGCACTCATGCACGGAGCACACATCTGAACATTTGGTGTCATCTGGTTGGTGCTGGTGTCTGCGAGTGTCCTCCGCTCACAAACCCATTGAGGCATATTTCTCGTCGTTACTAATGTTTCTGTCTACCGAACTCCCAATTTTGGCATTTTACATTTGGCACAAAAGGTGATTAAAGTTTGGGCTGCAAGTGTTTAAATTCTAGGAAATGGGCCGACTAAGTGATTGAAAGTGCAACACTTGGAATGGCCACCGTTGTGTAGAATAATTATGCCATGGTTGCGATGATGTGCACCACTAGGCTAGACAGCTTCACCAACATCCGAGTTAAGGTGGAGAGAGACACCCAGCATAGTCATGCGATCTGCATTATCGTGGTCACGGGAGCGGGGGGGGGGGGGGAGTAAGAGAGAAGAAAGACACAATCTCATCCTCTCACTACTAATACTGTACTAATACTGTTATTTCTATGATTGTTTCTGCTACACCCCCTACAACAGCCGTGACCGATGTCTGCACTGTTGCCACAGCTACAGCTGCTAAGACATCCGGCTGGACAACTACATTATTTTGTCGCCATAACCTCTGGGATTGCTCGACACTCGGGGTATCCCGTGTCTCAGTCCATAACTCATGCAATGCAGGAGCATCTCATGTCATCATCTTAACTGAAACAGATCAACAGCTGTTCTTCTACACCCCCCCCCCACCCCCGTTGTTGTTATATTGGGGGGGGGGGGGCGCTCAGTTTCAGTTGCAGTCGCGTGTTTTAGGTGAATGCTATGTAACTTGCAGTGTCATGTCAGCAGATTGAAACTAGAGTCATTTTATCTGATCAAATGTCATGGACCTGCCAATCTAGGGGTTGGAATCTCATTAATCTTTTGCATTGGATTATCCAGTTTTAGATCATGAATGAGAAAGAAAGAGCTGAGGTCAGCACAATGTTTGCTTTGGACGTTCTGGTTTTTTTCCCCTGGTTGTTTTGAAATAGCATGAAATAAGGCACAGCAAGAGAGGAGTCTAGACCAAGGACTACTATATGATATAATTATACTACTTCATATAGTAGTCCTTGGCCTATACTTATGTCGAGTTCCTGTCCCGTCACAGTTGACTGTGGTCTGTAACCTTACCAGAAAAAAGATTGGAGAGCAACTTAGAAACAGATTCAGATGAGAAAGTGGAAGAATTAAACTTGACTGGTATTTCAAAGTACATAAACCATTATTGAATTCAAGTGTTTCGGGTGGCCTTGACAGTGGTAAAGTTTACACTGGTGGTCTGGCCTGATGGTCGTGACAGTGGTAAAGTTTACACTGGTGGTCCGGTCTGATGGTCGTGACAGTGGTAAAGTTTACACTGGTGGCCCGGTTTGATGGTCGTGACAGTGGTAAAGTTCACACTGGTGGTCCGGTCTGATGGTCGTGACAGTGGTAAAGTCTACACTGGTGGTCCGGTCTGATGGTCGTGACAGTGGTAAAGTTTACACTGGTGGTCCGGTCTGATATGGTCGTGACAGTGGTAAAGTTTACACTGGTGGTCCGGTCTGATGGTCGTGACAGTGGTAAAGTTTACACTGGTGGTACGGTCTGATGGTCGTGACAGTGGTAAAGTTTACACTGGTGGCCCGGTCTGATGGTCGTGACAGTGGTAAAGTCTACACTGGCGGTCCGGTCTGATGGTCGTGACAGTGGTAAAGTTTACACTGGTGGTCCGGTCTGATATGGTCGTGACAGTGGTAAAGTTTACACTGGTGGTCCGGTCTGATGGTCGTGACAGTGGTAAAGTTTACACTGGTGGTACGGTCTGATGGTCGTGACAGTGGTAAAGTTTACACTGGTGGCCCGGTCTGATGGTCGTGACAGTGGTAAAGTTTACACTGGTGGCCCGGTCTGATGGTCGTGACAGTGGTAAAGTTTACACTGGTGGTCCGGTCTGATGGTCGTGACAGTGGTAAAGTTTACACTGGTGGTCCGGTCTGATGGTCGTGACAGTGGTAAAGTTTACATTGGTGATCTGGTCTGATGGTCGTGACAGTGGTAAAGTTTACATTGGTGATCTGGTCTGATGGTCGTGGCAGTGGTAAAGTTTACATTGGTGATCTGGTCTGGTCAAGTTGATGACGAAGTGGGATTTCGTGATAATGTGACGTCATAGTTTACGAACTGAGGCACTTCATTCCTGAAAGATATTTTGAAAACATATAGAAGAAATGCTGAGATATCCGAAGTTCCAAAACCTCCTATTAGATCGAAACTGTCCCTGGACGAGTAATTTTCCCTGTTTGGCTCAGTGCGACTTAATTGCTCGTTTGAAAAATCTGGTCACATGTTTACAAACTGAACATCAAAATCTGACCTTGAGTTTATCCAGAGCGCAATACAGTAAATGTAATAATTGCGAAGGTTTTGTTAAAGATTTATAGTTGGTAGTTCTGTTGTTGAACTCAAACGTTGGGTTAACGTGGTCAATAATGGCGCCAGATGTCTGGCAACAGCTTACTTGATGGCCGTCTTGGCAGATTTACGATGTAATCTATTTTTACATGTATCAGCCAGCTGGACTTCCCAGCTTTTGAATGACAGTTTATTCATTACTATGTTTCGTAACACTTTCAAACTTTTCAAGATGATTCCCAGCTTAGATTTTTAGCTTTAAAAAGTGATTAAATACACGCTCCTTTGATTTATTTTTTTTTTAACTCTCATAGTTTCAGTTTTGAAAAAAACAATTGTCAGGGAAGTCGCATTCTGCTTTTATAACCAACTTTTATATCACTGACTCATGCGCCCACTGTTGCAACTTAATGCAATGTGAAACAGACACACTGGCTCTTTGACACGTGAATTCAACTCAGCCAATTGAAAGAGACCAAAGAATTTTAAATTTTGCCCTCGGGCACCACATATTAATTATTGTTGGCGATGGTGTTATGACAAGCGATTGCCATCTATAGTGGTGAGGGGGTGGAGAGGAGGGTGAAACCTAGGCCGCGGTGTCTCGAGGATGGGATCCCCAAACTTGATCTGCCGAGTGTCGAGTCTGGAACAGGCGCCATACAGCTTCCATTTCTCCATTTTCAATAAACTTCACTGATGAGAAATGATGCTTTTAAACGTAGATGTCATAATATCTTTGAGCAGTTAAAATGTTATAATTTAGCTGTATCAAAATTTAGTTCACCACAGTTTTAAGCTTGGTACTTTTGTCCTCAGGACTCCGTCTTTTACTTGTGTGCCTTAATGTTTGTTTCACCTGATACGTCAGCTCAACGAGTCACTGAACACTTTGTGGGATTTTTTGTTTTGTTCCACTTAAAAAGGAAGTTGCTTAAACGTGATTTTTCTTCATGCGTGTCGTG
This sequence comes from Onchidella celtica, assembly GCA_963931925.1. Lineage (NCBI taxonomy): Eukaryota > Metazoa > Mollusca > Gastropoda > Systellommatophora > Onchidiidae > Onchidella > Onchidella celtica. The sequence continues at coordinate 1,547,806 of OZ007580.1, read as the reverse complement.
TTGATTCACCATAGCCTGCGCGCCATTTGTAGGAAACATTCCTCGCTATGTCTTCGAATCATAATCAAATGCCATTGACACTGCAGTTGTATGCTTTTATGTTTTTGTGTGTGTGTGTGAGAGAGAGAGAGAGAGAGAGTGCGTGAGTGTGTGTTCATAGAGGTCTACTGTTCCTTAAACCTATCTGCTATGGAACTGCGATTTCTCTAACTGGCTATACTAGCGTTGCTTTCTTACATTATGATTGTGATATGTATGTGAACACAGGTTTGATGCTTCCAAGATGGACTGCTTGATAACGAGTGGAACTTGGGGTCAACTGACTAAACTGTGTGTGTGTGTCAGTGTGCGTGTTTGTTGTGATGGTTGTTTGGGACGGGGGGAGCCACAGAAATCAGGCACTATTCGATAATGAAAGACACCGCCCCTTTCCTTCTGGTATCAGTATGCAACTGTCGGTCGACACGTATTCCATTCACGTTAAATGTTCGAGTTTGAGGAGGTCTGAGGGCTTTATTACACAGTGGATTTGGTGTGGAAATGATGGTGGATGACAGAAGATAGAGGTGTACCAAAAATTCCCAGATTTCCTGACCTTCAGACATTGTTTTTGCTCTTCAATATGATCTGTCTGAGTTTTACTCATGTCCTATTGGTTGCTTCACTTTGGCCATCACTACTGCACTGGTTGACCTACTTTTGACCTGTAGCCTGGACTACACATGGGAAGTGACATTGTGACAGACATGAGGTGTCATTGTTTTATATGACACCAGAGACACAGGATACCCAGACGAATCAATTCGTCATATTTCGTCCGTCGTCTTGCGCGCGTATCATTGATGTCAACGGTGCAACAATTCACATCACACCCTTTCATAATTGAGCGAAAAAAAAAGCAGTACTTGCCGTATTTATACGCGCAGAATTTGTGAACATAATGAGAGAAGGAATGGTTCGTCTGGGTATTGTGTATCTCGGATGATACGCAGCTCAGTAGGATGACACACAGCTCAGTGGGATGTCACATAGCTCTGTAGGATGACACGCAACTCTGTAGGATGACACATAGCTCTATAGGATGACACATAGCTCAGTAGGATGGCTCACAGCTCTGTAGGATGACACATAGCTCTATATGATGCCACATAGCTCAGTAGGATGACACATAGCTCAGTAGGATGACACACAGCTCAGTGGGATGTCACATAGCTCTATAGGATGACACGTACCTCAGTAGGATGACACACCGCTCAGTAGGATGACACACAGCTCCGTTGGATGACACATAGCTCATAGGATGAAACATAGCTCTGTATGTTCGACACAGCTCAGTTGGATGGCACACAGCTCAGTAGGATGACACATAGCTCAGTAGGATGACACATAGCTCATAGGATGACACACAGCTCAGTAGGATGACACATGGCTCAGTAGGATGACGCTGTGTTGTTGTTGGTTGTAATGGCGATAGTTGTGGTGGTGGTGGTGGTGCAGTGTTTACATCAGATATCCCATAAATAGTCCAGTATCCGTCTCACCCCACATGATGTCCACAAGGTCGATGACTCGATGTACCCGCCACGCTGCACGGTCTGGTTGGCACCAAAGGCCCTGCCAGTCATACATGTCATTGTTCTATGTCTCACAGCTCGGGCCATTAATTAGATTCAGAATGACGTCATCTTGTTTTTTTTTGTTGTTACAGTGAAAAAAAAAAATTCATTAAAAATGTCAGCATCTGTCACGGTGGATATTTTAAGCCTTGTCAATACTGCCATGATGCAAGTAAACTGCCAAAAGTGATCGAGTTAATCATTAATTTGGCCGTGGATTTCACGCCTGAGAGATGATGGAATCCACGCAAGAGTAGATGTGCTATCTATCATGCATTTTATCAAAGCTAAATGAAGTATAGGCTTAGACTAGAGGAACGGGGGGGGGGGGGGGAAGAGGGGAGGGTTGAGGTTGTGATGAAGCGAGAGTTCACACAAAGGTTGTCTTTGATGTAGCAACAGTGAAAGTAATGGGAGCAGATGCCACGCGGAAACAGTGCAAGTCGCAGTTCATGAAGGCCTTTTGGTTAGATCGAAAGCGACACACTATTAGATAAGTCCGTCTGCGGTAATGTGGAGATCTAGTCACTATGAAGTAAAGCCATCAATCTAGTATCTTTGGTAAAGCAGAGTATCCCACATTGGTCATGTTTGAGCAAATCATGAATGATTTTTTTTCTTTACTACCCTATTGCATTTTGATGTCCTGTCGTAACCAGCAGCTAAACCCACCGGCCTCACCGCTGTAGATGGCCATCGCCGACAGAACACCATCGCCAACAATATGGTGCTGCCCGAGGGCAAAATTTAAAATTATTTGGTCTCTTTCAATTGGCTGAGTTGAATTCACGTGTCAAAGACCCAGTGTGTCTCTTTTACATTGTATTAAGTTGCAACGATGGGCGCACGGGTCAGTTTGTTCAGTGATGCAGAACACGACTTCCCTGACAACTGTGTTGTTTGAAACTGAAAATATGAGTTATTTTCTTGTCCAGCATTGCATTTTGAATGTCTCGTTCTAACTACCAGGAAATCTTGTGCCCAGCTGCTAATGCAGTGCTACACAAGCAAAATAGTGTGGCAGTTTGGGCACAAACCTAGACATAATTAAGCTGAATCTTTAGAATGGTCCACTTGAGCTGTATAGTGACCAATTGAACTCACTATCAGAATAGTCAAGCTTAGTGCTGTGGGCATTCAGAATTGCATTAGATACGTGACGCCACACCAGGTCCACCCCTGTCTGTGTGCGCTGTGAAGTGACTTTCCAAGCATGCAGCGTGCGAGCAAGACAATGTTTTAGGTGACTGAGCAATCCGCGCTCAGCATTCGGCCGGACTTGGTAAGAATACATGTACGTACCATACTTAGAATACATGTATCTTACTGAGATAGAGATAAAGATTTCTGTCATGATGTACGGGGACCGACATACGGTGGACAGACTTACCCACACTCAAGTTTGAAAACAACATGCCTGAAAAGTAATGTGTCTTAAAATTCTACTTTTAATAGTGAACAATCCTTTCTTTTACCTGCCGTGCACTTCTCGCTTTTCTGACACTTAATTGATGAAGAGTTTACCTTTGACGAGGGCCTGACGTCATAACTCAGTGTCATGATATTGAATGTTTGTCCATCATAACACGCTAGCAGTGTCTGTCCTCATAGTGAAAGACGGCACCTGGATTTTCATCATATCTGAGAGTATTTCTACAAATTCTGCCCGGTATTAATGGACAGTATTGGAGCTAAACGTGAATCACTCAGATATATTGTTATACATTGACAGCACCTCGAAATAGTGGTAGATCGTGGACAAAATTGACCAGTTATGCCCACTTGTGTTTCACGGTGCCATCTGTAGATGCGCCCGTATGGCATCGACCGGTTACAGCATTTCATAGACTAATTATTTGAGTGCAACGTCAGGCAGACTTATTGTTTCTCTCAGTGGGGCTGAGCCATGGGCTAACTACAACAGCGACTCTATTGTGTCGCTGACACACATTTTTGGTGTCCATTGTCTGATTGACCGCCTTTTCCTTTTGTTATTCTTTTACATTTTTTGTTTGTTTGTTTGTTAAGCACGAAACGGTTGGTCGGTCGGTTGGTTGGTTGTCTTGCCTGAGTGATAATGTGGCAAGATGTAATGTAACGAAATCACCGATCACCAATAAAAAGTTTGGCAGGTAGAGAACTCGGCAGCAAAAAGGAAATTGATTTTGGTGCGCTAGTTTGGAGTGGACGGGCAGCTGAGCAAGGGCTGAGAGGGACAAAAGTCAGATGTTTTATGTAAGGACGCGGAAAGCAGCAGGTATTTCCCTAGGATAGGTACCGCACATACATGTGGTCATTGCGGATGGTCGGGTGTGTGTGCCGGTGAATGGATGGACGGGGGGTGGCAGCACGGATAGAAAAAGCGAAGGACCGAGGACAAACTGACGTTATAAAAGGACCTGAGCTTGTGACGTGAGTGATATAGTGGTTTGGTGAACAGACTGGAAGGTTTGCGGGTATATGTAGGATTTTGACCTTTGGGGGAGATCGACTGAAAAAAAAAAGAGAGAGTGTGGGAGACGAAGTTAGTGTGAACCAAAACCTTTATGACGGCCCCGTATACTAATAGTGTATGGAAATAACCCACATGACATGTGACCGAGAAGCCCGCGGCATTTTACCGTACATTAGACATGATTATGAATTGAACCAAAAATGTCGCGTAAGCAACAACACACAAAAAAAAAAAAAAATGGTGCGTAGGTAATTTTTACGAGGATCTTCAATGTGAGCAAAGGAGAAAAAAAGCGAATAATTTTGCTAATAGAGCAGGGTTGGATGATGAAATTATAGCTGCATGTTGAGTAACATTAAACTTCTGTTTGAGGTAGTTCAAAAATCAACAGACTTCCATACCATTTTTCAGAAAAAGCTAACTGGTCATTGCTCACGTATGATTTTGCCGAGTCTGGCGAACACACGTGCATGCGCAACTCACAAGGTGTGGCAAATTGAAGTGGCAAATTTCACCTAAAATGGGGGGGCGCTAAGTGCAGAATTTATTTCTGTTTTTGTTTTTTCATGACTATCTCAAGATAATAAATGTTTTGGTAGTTATTGAATCAGATTGGATTACCGCTTTCACCACGGTAGTCAAAAACAAATGAAGTGGAAAATTGGAAACAATTTCAAAATAAATATAAATTACTCAGATGAATTAATGTATACAAATATGAGCGGTGAATGAGATGTGAGGGGCTGCGAGTGGGAGACATGGAGAAGTGATGAATGTCACATACACAGAGAGAGAGAGAGAAGTGATGAATATCAGACACAGAGAGACACACAGACACACACACACACACACGCACAGAGAAGTGAATGATGGCCTGGGTACAAAACCACGTTCCTGTTGCCTGGTGCTTTTCCTATTAAGTTTCACCGAAGATTGTGTCATAGCTAAATGCAGACTGCGCCAGTGGACACGCATGGAATGTTCCGTCTTTCTCTGACAGTGTTGGAAAGTCAGATCAAAGTTGCATTAGCTCTGGCAGTATCCTTGTGCTTGTATCATAGCTATATATAGACTGGGCCAGTGGACACGCGTGGAATTTTCCGTCTTTCTCTGACAGTGTTGGAAAGTCAGATCAAAGTTGCATTAGCTCTGGCAGTATCCTTGTGCTTGTATCATAGCTATATATAGACTGGGCCAGTGGACACGCGTGGAATTTTTCCTCTTTATGCGACACCGCTACGTCAGAACTGGAAATCCCCTAACTTACATTTATTTCCTAGTGCTTGGAGCCACTCATTATGTAACTTGTAAGTACTTGCGTACCCTAGAGGGGAGATGGGGTGGTAGCCCAATATTTTTAAAGGAGAGGGCGGACCTTAGGATCGCACGTTATGATTTGTTGTTGTTGTTGTTGTTGTTGTTCTTAAAATTAAATGTGAGAGAAAGAAAAGCAAAATAAGTTATTGCATCAGTTTAAAAAGAGTCAAATAAATGTCCCTCCTTGCGAAATGTCAGTTTAAGCCCATCGATTATCAGTAGTGATGATGATGACATCTTCCATCCTTGCTAGGACGTTAAGGCATTCTGCATTGTGTCATTTTGGTGGTGTCTACAGGAGGAAAAACCATCCAGCCAATTAGCATGGGGAAAGTCTCTACTGACGCTGGTCGTTTGTTCGTTTGTTCGTTTGTTCGGGCTGTTCAGTCTTTTTGTTCTTTTTGTTCTTTTCATTGGATTTAATAATATCATTATTATGTTTTTGTTGTGGTTGCTGCAGCTGCACTAGATCTGTTCTTCGTGTTCAGGTCTTGAGTTATCACCCAGTTTCAGAAACACATGTAGTATAGATCTATATAATTGATGTGTCAGAATGTTGGCAGTTCCGCGGCCTAGAATTACTTGTGGTTATACATTTGACATGTGTTGTGCTAGAATAATGTGAGTGTTTTTTACTTTGCCGCTCACTGTCTGCGTGAGGCACACAGACATACGGACGGACTGACGGTCGCCGATAGATAGATAGATAGATAGATAGATGGATAGATGGATAGATGGATGGATGGATGGGTGGGTGGGTGGGTGGATGGATGGATGGATGGATGGATGGATGGATGGATGGTGGGTGGGTGGATGGATGGACGGACGGAGGGAGCGTGGGTGGGTAGGTAGATGGGTAAGTGTGTCGGTAGGTAGGTAGGCAGGTACTTGCAATCAGAGAGAAAGAAAAACGGGCGCATTTTATATCATGTACATAATTTTGCTTAAATGCAGTGGGAATATGAATCAAATTTACTGTCAACAGATCAGATTGCATTCACAGCGCGCTCTTTTCTTGTGCTTTTTTTCTCTTTTTTTTTTTTGCCCTCAGCGGATTGGTAGCAGAACGCATGAAGTATGTTTTTTTTTGTCTGTAATGTCGACCAGATCTCTATCTTTGTAACTGCGACAGTGCACAAGCAAAATTAATGCACAAAGCCTATGTTGACAGCTGCATCAGCACAATGCCAACATGTTCTGGACTATATAATAAGTGACATGTATTCTGCTGCTGATTTAGTGCATGACCAGTGCTATTGTATTACTATACGGAGGACGCGAGGCCTTGAATGCTGTTCGAGTACGTTGTGTGTTTGTGCGTTTGTTCTGCTCTGGTGCCAGGGATGTTTGCACAGTGTCTTCCTTCTGTTCGTGCAGTGGTTGGTACCTTGTGATGATGTTGCTGGGTACCTTGTGATGATGTTGTATGTGCTCGCCGTCTTTAGAATTTGTACCTCTTTGTGATGGTTCTTTCCTCGTTTATCTTCTTGTTTTTGTCTCTCTCCTTCTTTCTTCTTCTCCTGGTGCTTTAAAAAAGGGCCGGTTGGGCCCTGAAAAGGGCTGTAGGATGATGTTGTATTGGTGATGCTGTAGGATGATGTTGTATTAGTAGTGCTGTAGGATGATGTAGTATTGGTAGTGCTGTAGGATGATGTTGTATTAGTAGTGCTGTAGGATGATGTTGTATTGGTAGTGCTGTAGGATGATGTTGTATTGGTAGTGCTGTAGGATGATGTTGTATTGGTAGTGCTGTAGGATGATGTTGTATTGGTAGTGCTGTAGGATGATGTTGTATTGGTAGTGCTGTATCTGATAGTGATTGTTGCTGTGGTCTCTCTCACCCCCAGGTTGAACCATGAGTGCTGTGGCAAACAGATCCGTCAAGGTGATGGCCTTAGGGAGAATGGGCTTTATGGCAGCTTACGATGTTCAGGTGAGTCTGTACAATGCAGTTATTGGTGGGGAATCATTACTGTTTGAAATGGGGGGAGGACATACGTTCGGAAGAGGCAAGGAGGGGGTGGGGGGGGGGGAGGCTGTGCACACCCAGAATACGAAGTGTACATGAGGGGAGAAAGGATTTCTGGTGAGTGTACGCACGGTTTTCAGTTCTGCTAATAAATTAAAACATTTGGTTTCATTTACTTACCTGTCAGCAAATTAAATTGTTGGCCATAGAATAGCAGCTATCCACGTCGCTCACCTCATCATAGTCAGTCTGGTACTGACATCATCCAATGTCCGAAGTGAACACTCAAATAAAATGAGACGGGCGGCTCCTTTTGGTCATTTTGGCGTATGGCACCTTGAATGCACATCTGTGGAGACCGGGGATTATTTATTTCTCCTCATTCATTACTTTTGATTGGGGTGTTGTCGCTGTCTTTGATGGTGCTGTCGTTGTTGTTGTTGTGTTGTTGTTATTGTTGTTGGTGATGGTGGTCGTGTATTTATTTATTTATGTATTATTTCGCTGGCCCTATTACGAAATGGCATAAGTGTATTAATTGTATAACTGCAGATGACCCCTTTTCCAAGCATTTTATGAACTCCTGCAAAGAATTGTATTACTTTCCATAGATGAAATGGGAGAACAATATTTCACGAGTTTATTAATTTATGTAAAAAAAAAAAAAAGAAGAAAAAGACATATTCCAGATAAGATAGTTCTTGTCTTCTCCCGTCAAGTCAGGTCCTATGCGCCTGTTTGGTACCACGGCAGGGCTACCGACTTAATAAAAATTATTGAGTTATCTATCAGTAGCTTTTCCTTTCTTTGAAAAGACAAAATGCACCACTATAGACCGAAAGGAGTCGACGTCATCAAAATCGTACATACTGACATGCGTACGGTAATCCACAAAATTCAGTGAGTTACAATGTAGATAGCTGAATTTGTGCGCAACAAAAATATTACAGTCAATGATGACGTCATAGGCCTTTGCGTTTGTGATAATAAGAAAAAAAAAGGAGGGGAATGGTCGGAGGCGCTCTCAGCGACACCAAACAAACTCAACTAAATATTTCCTCGCCACTTCAAGTCTTAAAATGTAGACGAGAATCTTTCTCAGGTCGAAAGGAATATTTAAGACATCTCTAAAATGTCGGGCAAATCCGAGCAGTAGGAACGGTAGTACTGTCTTGTTTAAAAATGGGACAACATCAGAAGCAATCATAATACATGAATCATACATGCAGCTGGACGTGAGTACTAGCTCGGGGAAAGAGGAAAACACACAAAAGTTTCACAGCTCTGTCATATTTCCTATGTAATTATCTTTCTTTGCCATCGGGTCTAGTCGCACTTTATGTCTCTGTCACAGAGGCTGCCAGTTGTGTCAGTTCTTTTTTAATGAAAGACAATTATGGAGAGCTAAGAGCCAGGCCTACTGTGTGTTGGCACTGTAATTATGTGTAGGCCTACTTACCTGGTCTATGAAGGCATTTACCAATGTTTTTATTGTTAGGTCAATGTGACCGGCCAGTGAACTTATTTGCTTTGAGACACTTAGTGCAGTTTTGTGTGTCCCTGAGTGACTGTGTGTGCACATAGATCTTTACCGCACATCCTCGGCTGACGTAGATCAAGCGAAAGAATGCTTTGTCTCAGTTCTGGGGGGGGGGGGGGGGGGGGTGGCGAAGTTAAACCTTCGGAAATATTGGCGCTCTCTCTCTCTCTCTCTCTCTCTCTCTCTCTCTCTCTCTCTCTCTCTCTCATACACACTCGTACATTAAATAGCCTTATTGGCACCTAACCGGTCACGCTCCCAGGTCATAGAACTGGTTCTGCTTCACCCACTTTAATATTCATCGAAAAAACGTTTCATAATGCAACACCCAGTAATTGGTTGAGAATTATTGATCTTTGATATGCAACATTCAGCATTTGCAACCTGCATCTTTGTCTCTTTATAACAAGTGATGGTCGTCAGCGTCTCCACGTTTGTGTCTTTTTATAATTAATAGGTTATGGTCGTCAGCGTCTCCACGTTTGTGTCTTTTTATAACAAGTTATGGTCGCTGGGTCCCCACTTTTGACAAATTTGGCTTCCACATAATTTACGCATCTCTAAATAAGCACTAATGAAAATACATATATAGAACTGTTGAAGGGTGTCACCTAGATCTATTTGTGGGTAGCCTATTGAAATGAATTGAGAGATCTACCAAATGTCGAGTGATGTCAAAATTGTCAAAAAAAGAAAAAGTTGTATGTAGCAAAGTTTCGCGTAAGAAATAATACCCAAACGATACAATAAAAAGCCGCGCATAAGAAATAATACCCAAACGATACCTATTGTATCGTTTGGGTATTATTTCTTACGCGAGGCTTTGCTGCATACAACTTTTTCTTTTTGCCCAATTTTGATATTACATAGAGCCTTTGCTGGGACCCCACAGTTTTTCTGTGGTTTTTATATTTCGTCAGATGTCCAGTGGTCTTTTGATGATGATGTGAAGTAAAGAATGGTCGATGAAAGTGCGCATAGAACAAAAATTGTGAACTGGGATGACGTTTGATGCGGGCGCGCACACGCAGACACCCGCATTCCCATGCCGTCCTATCTACTCATCATAATACCAGCGTTAATAAAGGCTGGAGAAAAAGTGTCTGTTCAGAACAAGGTGCGGGTCACCGTAAAAAACAGTATTATTTTTATTGGACAAAATGATCAGGGCTGTTAAAGCGTTCAACCCACAGGAATTACACGGATATTACCTCAATAAAGTGCAGCGCTGGATGTCAGCGGGTCAGTAACAGCCTGCTAGTCCCACCAGCTTTAGTCAACAGTTTCTCACTCACGCAGAGATTGTGATATAAGGTTATCAGTGTTGTACCTGCACATCCAAAATGGTACATTTTTCTTCAGAAGCGCTCTAATGAATTGGTCGTGAAAACCGACAAGTTTTATCCTTAAACACAATGCTGTGATCAACACTAGTCTCTCTCTCTCTCTCTCTCACACACACACACACACACACACACACACACATAATACATACAGTCTGTCCCCATCCCTTTCACTGTCTATCCACCCCTTTCACTGTCTATCCATCCCTTTCATTGTCTATCCATCCCTTTCATTGTCTATCCATCCCTTTCACTGTCTATCCATCACTTTCACTGTCTATCCATCACTTTCACTGTCTATCCATCCCTTTCACTGTCTATCCATCACTTTCACTGTCTATCCATCCCTTTCACTGTCTATCCATCCCTTTCATTGTCTATCCATCCCTTTCACTGTCTATCCATCACTTTCACTGTCTATCCATCACTTTCACTGTCTATCCATCACTTTCACTGTCTATCCATCCCTTTCACTGTCTATCCATCACTTTCACTGTCTATCCATCCCTTTCATTGTCTATCCATCCCTTTCATTGTCTATCCATCCCTTTCACTGTCTATCCATCCCTTTCACTGTCTATCCATCCCTTTCACTGTCTATCCATCCCTTTCACTGTCTATCCATCCCTTTCACTGTCTATCCATCACTTTCACTGTCTATCCATCACTTTCATTGTCTATCCATCACTTTCATTGTCTATCCATCACTGTCACAAATCCCAGACTGGGAGATGTAATAGTTTATGACAGGACGACAATCACGAACAAACAAGTTTAACACTTAACAAAACAGCCCATCAGACTCACACATTTATTATACATAAATTATACAGATAATAGCGCAATTACATACATTATATTATTGAAATGCACTGCCGTACAACGGCCTTATTCTCACACACACTCTCCCTCGGATCCACAATCCGGTAGTTACTCCTAAAGGCACTTCGGCCTCAGCCTCTCCCTCAGGGTCTTAATAGCCCATTAATAATTTACTGGCACCGCAGTCTCTCAATATCACCTTCCTATTGTCATACACCTTAGCACTCCCCTAGCACCTCAGCAGGGCAATAACACATTATTATTTCCATAGCCATCAACATGGCAACAACATAATATCAGTTCACTAGCCTATCAACATGGCAACAATATAGTATCTCATTCACTCTCATATCTACGTCCCTGTCCGTGGCCTGACTGCCACGACTTTATGTGCCTCTACTGTCCTGCACTGACAGCCTCACTTCTGGCCTATGTGTGGCCTCCGGCCCTATGCTGGCCTATCCCCTGTGCTCATCGAGGTGGCTCTGCGGCCCGTCCCCGACACCTACAAGAATAACATTACATTGGTATAATACCCTACCATTTCTATTCACTCCACCTCTCCTTACAACCCATAAAGCGTACACACACTAGTTCACCTTTCACTCACCACACATCTTACGGTAACACACTTCCATCGGAGTACACACTACTCACTCGCGCTACAAATCCATGAACTCACTTTCATCTATCGCTCGTGGCGCACATTGCTATATGTAATATCAAGGACTTCCACATTCCTCACATATACTTATTCACATCATGGTAATAGACGAATATAATATAATACATCAATCATAATAATCAATCAACGTTCTACATACCAGTCATAACTGGAAAGACTCTCACTAGTCTTCTCGACTGCTTCCCCTTTATGTCCGCCCGATGGGCTCTCATTCACAGGTCCGATCCGTAGGACCTTCTAACTTGCAGTGATAGTAATACCTCGCTTTCGCCTCATTCAGACTTCCACACCACTCATACACGCACGCTTATCCCACTTGTCTGCATGAGTTATTTTTACTCTTCCCCTTTCACGTCTTTTCCTATCCGTCTGTCGTGAGCTCTTCTTATTCTACACCCGCTCTGTAGCAATCCCCTTAATTGCACTCACTCCACTCGTGACAATCACTTTCATTGTCTATCCATCACTTTCACTGTCTATCCATCCCTTTCACTGTCTATCCATCACTTTCACTGTCTATCCATCACTTTCACTGTCTATCCATCACTTTCATTGTCTATCCAACACTTTCATTGTCTATCCATCACTTTCATTGTCTATCCATCACTTTCATTGTCTATCCATCACTTTCATTGTCTATCCATCACTTTCATTGTCTATCCATCACTTTCATTGTCTATCCATCACTTTCATTGTCTATCCATCACTTTCATTGTCTATCCATCACTTTCATTGTCTATCCATCGCTTTCACTGTCTATCCATCACTTTCACTGTCTATCCATCACTTTCACTGTCTATCCATCACTTTCACTGTCTATCCATCACTTTCATTGTCTATCCATCACTTTCACTGTCTATCCATCACTTTCATTGTCTATCCATCACTTTCACTGTCTATCCATCACTTTCATTGTCTATCCATCACTTTCACTGTCTATCCATCACTTTCACTGTCTATCCATCACTTTCACTGTCTATCCATCACTTTCATTGTCTATCCATCACTTTCATTGTCTATCCATCACTTTCACTGTCTATCCATCACTTTCACTGTCTATCCATCCCTTTCACTGTCTATCCATCCCTTTCACTGTCTATCCATCCCTTTCACTGTCTATCCATCCCTTTCACTGTCTATCCATCCCTTTCACTGTCTATCCATCCCTTTCACTGTCTATCCATCCCTTTCACTGTCTATCCATCACTTTCACTGTCTATCCATCACTTTCACTGTCTATCCATCCCTTTCACTGTCTATCCATCACTTTCACTGTCTATCCATCACTTTCACTGTCTATCCATCACTTTCACTGTCTATCCATCCCTTTCACTGTCTATCCATCCCTTTCACTGTCTATCCATCCCTTTCACTGTCTATCCATCCCTTTCACTGTCTATCCATCCCTTTCACTGTCTATCCAACACTTTCATTGTCTATCCATCACTTTCATTGTCTATCCATCACTTTCATTGTCTATCCATCACTTTCATTGTCTATCCATCACTTTCATTGTCTATCCATCACTTTCATTGTCTATCCATCACTTTCATTGTCTATCCATCACTTTCATTGTCTATCCATCACTTTCACTGTCTATCCATCACTTTCACTGTCTATCCATCACTTTCACCGTCTATCCATCACTTTCGCCGTCTATCCATCACTTTCGCCGTCTATCCATCACTTTCGCTGTCTATCCATCACTTTCGCTGTCTATCCATCACTTTCGCTGTCTATCCATCACTTTCGCTGTCTATCCATCACTTTCGCTGTCTATCCATCACTTTCGCTGTCTATCCATCACTTTCGCTGTCTATCCATCACTTTCGCTGTCTATCCATCACTTTCGCTGTCTATCCATCACTTTCGCTGTCTATCCATCACTTTCGCTGTCTATCCATCACTTTCACTGTCTATCCATCACTTTCACTGTCTATCCATCACTTTCACTGTCTATCCATCACTTTCACTGTCTATCCATCACTTTCACTGTCTATCCATCACTTTCACTGTCTATCCATCACTTTCACTGTCTATCCATCACTTTCACTGTCTATCCATCACTTTCACTGTCTATCCATCACTTTCACTGTCTATCCATCACTTTCACTGTCTATCCATCACTTTCACTGTCTATCCATCACTTTCACTGTCTATCCATCACTTTCACTGTCTATCCATCACTTTCACTGTCTATCCATCACTTTCACTGTCTATCCATCACTTTCACTGTCTATCCATCACTTTCACTGTCTATCCATCACTTTCATTGTCTATCCATCACTTTCATTGTCTATCCATCACTTTCATTGTCTATCCATCACTTTCACTGTCTATCCATCACTTTCACTGTCTATCCATCACTTTCATTGTCTATCCATCACTTTCACTGTCTATCCATCACTTTCGCTGTCTATCCATCACTTTCGCTGTCTATCCATCACTTTCGCTGTCTATCCATCACTTTCGCTGTCTATCCATCACTTTCGCTGTCTATCCATCACTTTCGCTGTCTATCCATCACTTTCGCTGTCTATCCATCACTTTCATTGTCTATCCATCACTTTCATTGTCTATCCATCACTTTCATTGTCTATCCATCACTTTCGCTGTCTATCCATCACTTTCACTGTCTATCCATCACTTTCACTGTCTATCCATCACTTTCACTGTCTATCCATCACTTTCACTGTCTATCCATCACTTTCACTGTCTATCCATCACTTTCACTGTCTATCCATCCCTTTCACTGTCTATCCATCCCTTTCACTGTCTATCCATCCCTTTCATTGTCTATCCATCCCTTTCATTGTCTATCCATCCCTTTCACTGTCTATCCATCCCTTTCACTGTCTATCCATCCCTTTCACTGTCTATCCATCCCTTTCACTGTCTATCCATCCCTTTCACTGTCTATCCATCCCTTTCACTGTCTATCCATCCCTTTCACTGTCTATCCATCCCTTTCACTGTCTATCCATCCCTTTCACTGTCTATCCATCACTTTCACTGTCTATCCATCACTTTCACTGTCTATCCATCCCTTTCACTGTCTATCCATCCCTTTCACTGTCTATCCATCCCTTTCACTGTCTATCCATCCCTTTCACTGTCTATCCAACACTTTCATTGTCTATCCATCACTTTCATTGTCTATCCATCACTTTCATTGTCTATCCATCACTTTCATTGTCTATCCATCACTTTCATTGTCTATCCATCACTTTCATTGTCTATCCATCACTTTCGCTGTCTATCCATCACTTTCGCTGTCTATCCATCACTTTCGCCGTCTATCCATCACTTTCGCCGTCTATCCATCACTTTCGCCGTCTATCCATCACTTTCGCCGTCTATCCATCACTTTCGCCGTCTATCCATCACTTTCGCCGTCTATCCATCACTTTCGCCGTCTATCCATCACTTTCGCCGTCTATCCATCACTTTCGCCGTCTATCCATCACTTTCGCCGTCTATCCATCACTTTCGCCGTCTATCCATCACTTTCGCCGTCTATCCATCACTTTCGCCGTCTATCCATCACTTTCGCCGTCTATCCATCACTTTCGCCGTCTATCCATCACTTTCGCTGTCTATCCATCACTTTCACTGTCTATCCATCACTTTCACTGTCTATCCATCACTTTCACTGTCTATCCATCACTTTCACTGTCTATCCATCACTTTCACTGTCTATCCATCACTTTCACTGTCTATCCATCACTTTCACTGTCTATCCATCACTTTCACTGTCTATCCATCACTTTCACTGTCTATCCATCACTTTCACTGTCTATCCATCACTTTCACTGTCTATCCATCACTTTCACTGTCTATCCATCACTTTCACTGTCTATCCATCACTTTCACTGTCTATCCATCACTTTCATTGTCTATCCATCACTTTCATTGTCTATCCATCACTTTCACTGTCTATCCATCACTTTCATTGTTTATCCATCACTTTCACTGTCTATCCATCCCTCCCTCTCTCCTTTTTCTCCCTCTTCCCAGGTCCGTCCTCCGCGCTCTCTCCTCCTCCCCCCCCCCCCCCCAAAAAAGCTAGTAGAGAAACATCAAACGTAACCTCAGTGTGGGGCTGTCAGGAACAACTGGGCAAGGATTAGAAAGTTTTGGGGAGAAGGGCGTTAGTTTTAGTTTGATCTGGATAGATAATGGATAGCCCAGAACTAGTCAACATGAACAATAATTAAGAGAGACAAAACCAACCCACGCACAGAGACAGACCGTTAGAGAGCCTGTTTTTGTTTGGAAATGTATTTTGTTTCTGTTTTGTATTTTTCGTTTGTTTTCTTTCAGAATTGTTTGCTCAAAAATAAACCACAGTTGGAGCAAAATAAGTCAGGGCGAAAATGGCATGAAACAATGTTGATGAAGCCCATACATACAACAAAATAGCGCAGCATCGCCCCCCTCACCCCCCCCCCCCCCGATCATTTATCAAATATGTTTGTTTGTTTGTTTGTTTTTATTGTTGTTTTTGTGTGTCAGAATAAATTTACCTTTTTTATTTGTTAGAACTGAGTCGCCTGTTCTTGCCCACTACTAGACTACAGGGCTTTGAAATAGCTTTTTCTTTTCAAAATTTGTTGGTTTTTTTGGTTGTTGTTATCGTCCTTGATTTTGTGCCCTGTTTCATGTGGTTAACTTGGAACACCCCCCCCCCCCCTCCCTTCCTTAAAATCTGACAGTGGAATTTCTGTTTTGCTTTGTTTTGTTTTCAACTGTTACATAGTTTTATGTTTCATGACGTCCATCCAGTGAAATCAGTACCAGAAATGCCAAAAATGCCTTTCTCACTTTTTTGTGTCAACTTGAAACATTATTTTCAGTTGTTGTTGTTGTTTTGTTTTGTTTTCTGAAACCTTGTCTTTGTAGGAGATTTGTGTAATAGACACACGTTTTGGTCATGGACATAGTTACTTGAACTGTATTACAAAATACGAATATCAGCTCAGTTTGCCCCCAAAATGGCATGGGCATTTGTGATACGAGCACGAGGAATTTTAGCGAATGGAAGTCGAGAGCCAGGCTGACATCCTGGTGATAGTCCCAGTGATTGTCCGAGAAGCCAGGCTAAGACATCCTGGTGATAGTCCCAGTGATTGTCCGAGAAGCCAGGCTAAGACACCCTGGTGATAGTCCTAGTGATTGTCCGAGAAGCCAGGCTAAGACACCCTGGTGATAGTCCTAGTGATTGTCCGAGAAGCCAGGCTAAGACACCCTGGTGATAGTCCTAGTGATTGTCCGAGAAGCCAGGCTAAGACACCCTGGTGATAGTCCTTGTGATTGTCTGAGAAGCCAGGCTAAGACATCCTGGTGACAGTCCTAGTGATTGTCCGAGAAGCCAGGCTAAGATATCCTGGTGATAGTCCCAGTGATTGTCCGAGAAGCCAGGCTAACACATCCTGGTGATAGTCCTAGTGATTGTCCGAGAAGCCAGGCTAAGACACCCTGGTGATAATCCTAGTGATTGTCCGAGAAGCCAGGCTGAGACACCCTGGTGATAGTCCTAGTGATTGTCCGAGAAGCCAGGCTAAGACACCCTGGTGATAGTCCTAGTGATTGTCCGAGAAGCCAGGCTAAGACACCCTGGTGATAGTCCTAGTGATTGTCCGAGAAGCCAGGCTAAGACATCCTGGTGACAGTCCTAGTGATTGTCCGAGAAGCCAGGCTAAGATATCCTGGTGATAGTCCTAGTGATTGTCCGAGAAGCCAGGCTAACACATCCTGGTGACAGTCCTAGTGATTGTCCGAGAAGCCAGGCTAAGATATCCTGGTGATAGTCCTAGTGATTGTCCGAGAAGCCAGGCTAAGATATCCTGGTGACAGTCCTAGTGATTGTCCGAGAAGCCAGGCTAAGATATCCTGGTGATAGTCCTAGTGATTGTCCGAGAAGCCAGGCTAAGATATCCTTGTGATAGTCCTAGTGATTGTCCGAGAAGCCAGGCTAAGATATCCTGGTGATAGTCCTAGTGATTGATCGGTGAGAATGTCCAGTATATAGGTCACTGGTGGACCAGGGTAGTTACGAGTCATAAAATAACACTTTCATAATAATGATTTTGTTTAATGATCGGGTCGGGGTTGATGAGGTCACTGTTCAGGCAAATTGATAGTTATGATAATGAGCTGTTATTTAATGGAGATGGTTATTGATCATTCACAGACTTTAACATTGGAGGACTGATTGGTTGGAGGGGGGGGGGGGGCTGCACTTGGGCATTTCCCATCTATACCTCATTGTCTTCTTTTTAGAGGCAAGGATAGGGGTGATGTTTTATCTGTGTGGTGGGTTGTATATGGGGGGGGGGGTGGGGCGGGGGGTGCTTGTTTATTTGGTTTTGTTTTATATTTATTTTGGAACTTGACTGGATCTGGCTTTGTCCCTGCGCACGCATTTGACTTTGTCCGTGCTTACTGAGATGGGGGGGGGGGGGGTCACACAGTGCAGTTTTCAGCACAGTGAGGTGTTGCTACAGTGGGGCCAGGCATGAGGCCTCCGTCAGGCCGCCGACCGGTGCCAGTGAGGGTTTTACAGTAGAGGCCTTGGATACACAGCCAGAAATTCCTTCCATATTGAATAGAGTTTGAACCCGGGACCCCTCACGTTAGGGTAATGATTAAACCACTGAGGTTACTGGTGACAACTTGTAAGCTATTTTGTCTATGTCGACATTAGGTCATTAGGCCGCTGTCCTAGCCAGTGAGAGATGTCATCAGCATTCCAGACAGAGCTTAGGTGAACAAATCCAGGCTACTGTCCTGACACAGAGTCTAGAGCACGACAGAGATCAACATTCCTGTTTAGCCATCTCTCCTCTGTGAATTAGGTCACATTTATCCACGCATGCCTTTAAAGTAATTAAGCTGAAGGGGTTAATCAAAACATCCACCTGGTTGTCTAGCTCAGACACTGGCGTATCAGTCATTTTGGTGAATTGAGCTTACGGCTACGGCTACCTTCATCATTGCTCATGGTGAGATGTATTTTCTCACAAGTGACATGTATGGAGATTATCCTTGATGGTTTTGAAATTCCAACTACAAGCAGAAACCTATTTGCCACATGCAAGTCTGTAGGTCAGAAATCTCACTGTTACTTTTACCCAAACATTGTCATGATCTCCTGTAAAACAGAGAAATTATGTCTTGTGTGACTTGTCTTCTAGAGTATGCATGTACACACTTATTCACAGTTTAATTTGTATTGTATATGTTGACCAAACTGGCACAATTTTACCTTGACAGATGCGTTATGCACGACAACATCTGGATGAGCTGGCAGGAAAACCCAACGCCCATGGAGAAGACACACTTCTCTTAGTTGAACACACCCCAGTCTACACAATTGGCATTAGAAATAAAAATTATATCAAAGGTAATTAGAGGCACAGCTCAGTACGATTCCATTCATTATCTCAACATTTCTAAACCAATCCTGAGTACTTGAAGATCTTGAATCAAATCACTTAACCCCGGAATTTCAGTTTGAAATGTTTGACAAACAGAAAAGGGTCTGGTCATCCATCATGTGTAAAACTGTCTTGACCAAGGAACATAATGTACACTTTGACTAGTATTGCCCTTCATTCACTATAGATTTAGTAAGGTTTTGCTTCCTCCAAAAAACAGCTTTCCCAGACACAATGTTGACAGTGTCAGTGCACATAAGTGATGTTTCTGCATATATTTCTGTGGTACAGTTTTTTCTGGGGTGGGCTAGGCATCGTGGGGCAAATAGTTCATGCTGTAATGCATCTCTACTTCATCAGAGTTCTTCTGGTTGACAGTGCAAGCCAAAATCATAATAATCACGAGTTCATGATTTCTCTGATTTTAAAACATCTTCACTTGCAGAAGAAACTAGACTAAAGAAAACTGGGGCCGAGTTCTACAAGACCAATCGTGGGGGACTCGTCACATTCCATGGCCCCGGACAGCTGGTGGCATATCCCATCCTGAATCTGCAGCATTTCAAACCAAGCATGAGATGGTGAGTATCTACAGTCAGACCTTTAGTTTCCAAGGCTGTTAGCCCTGACCTATTTCACCTCATTTCGTAGTTTGATTTTCTCATCATTGTTTTTGTCTTTCTTATTTCTCTTTCTTCTGGCTTCCTACCCATATCAGCTAGCTCCTGGGCCCACAATACAGGTGTTTAGCCCTTAGCGAGCCATTTGCTTTAGCCCTCAAAAGGATTTTTGTTGGCAAACTGGAAATTAATTAGAGGAAAGAGAAAGACATCAACACATTTGGAAAATAGATTTATGTAGAATTCTCTCTGACTTTGGTCTATAAATTATTGTGAAATGTCGACATTTTATTATTATTCTGATTTAGATGGGAAATATTTCTCCAGGAGGTTCAAAACATTTCATTGAGAAATGCAACTGGTGGAGTCAGAAACTGATAATTTACTGTGAAATGACTTTTGGGCAGGTATGTGAGCCAGCTGGAAGATACCATGATCAAGACTTTGCAACAGTTTGGACTGAAGGGTCGAACAACAGACCAGACTGGCGTGTGGGTGGAAGACAGAAAAATTGGCTCAATAGGTATGACATCGGCATCTCAAAACTACAATGCGGGCCCTGATACAGGGAGTAATGACATAAAAGCTCTAATCTTTTGATTTGTGAAAAGTGCAAGTCAGTGAAGATAAATTATAGGCCTTTTCATGAAACTGCATGTCTGTTTGTGCAACTGCAGGCAAAATATTTTATGACTTCCTTGAAGCAGTTTTAGTTTGTCCACTGATGTTGTTTGCTGACTGTGTAACTGAACATTTTATGTTGCTTTCTTGGGTTCAACAAGTTATAGGTAGGAGAACATGTCCAGGCAACAGGTGTTTTGTTCCCTCACCTGTCAAAAAATCCAAATTTATTATGTCCCCCACTACAAGCCCAGCAGTAAAAATACAAGTAAAACATAGACTTTTTACAACATGCCATTTGTTCTCTAGTGGAACGTTAGCATAAAGATCAAATAGTCATACATCTTTTCCTCTGAAATTTTTTATGTTTTTTGTCATGCATCAGAGCACATTTTATAATGTGCCGGACAGTTTCTGCCACAGGGCTGGGTAGTCAAAGCCATAGGACATAACACAATTGCTCAAGGCCTGTTTTGGTGTGTCTTGAAAGTCAAAGAAAACTGTTTACTTCAAATACAGCGGTAGCTGTTGTTAGGGGAGCGTAGCTGTTGTTAGAGGAGCGTAGTATTTTACATAGGAATGTATAGCTGAACAGTGAACACAGTTCTGTATTTTCTCTATTTGGCTTTGTCATTAGTCTACGCTTCCCTAACAAGAGGTAAATTATGGTTTAGGTAGATGTGGGTTTTGGTTAAAAACCCATAAGTCAATGAAACAAAACAACGTTAGTGTTGAACCGTGCAACGTGACTGTCTGATTGAGGTGAGCATTTCATCTCAAAACACCAAAACAAATGACTTAGACAGTTGTAAATTGACCGTGACAATATGGTGTTGTGGAGACGGTGTTTCTTCAGATATGCTTGAAATACTTTTTTGTCTTCATCTCACAATACACTACATTGTATTCTACTGCGGTGAGTGAAATATATCAGAACCAACAAAAGATGAGACTTAATTAAGGACAGGAGATTGTAGTGTTGGGGTCAAAAAGCTCATAAAATTTGGAAGGGTTTTCTGTCTAACACTCTAACAGTGCGTTGTGTCTCTATAGATTTGCTGGTTTAGTAGAGGGATTTTCAACCTTTTCATGCTCCAGAATTGCTTCAGAGACTTGGATCACCAACTGTCCTCCTCCATTAAATTCTCTCTCTCTCTCTCTCTCTATCTGTCGCTCTCTCTGTCTCTGCCCCTCTTTCTCTCTTTGTCTCTCTCTCTCTTTGTCTCTCTCTCTGCCCCTCTCTTTTTTCTCTCTCTCTCTCTCTCTGCCCCTCTGTCTCTCTCTCTCTCTCTTTCTCTCTCTCTCTCTCTCTCAGCCCCTCTCTCTTTGTCTCTCTCTCTTTTTCTCTCTCTCTCTCTGCCCCTCTCTCTCTTTGTCTCTCTCTCTCTTTCTCTCTCTCTCTCTCTCTTTGTCTCTCTCTCTTTTTCTCTCTCTCTCTCTCTCTCTGCCCCCTCTCTCTTTGTCTCTCTCTCTTTTTCTCTCTCTCTCTCTTCTGTCTCTCTCTGCGTCTGTCTTACGCTCTCAATCTCTCTGTCTCTTTCGCTCTTACACGCACACACACGGTTTTCAACATTGTGTGTTGTGTTGCCAATCTCCACAGGCCTGCATGGCAGCCGCTTTGTGACCACACATGGAGTCTCTCTCAACTGTAACACTGACCTGTCCTGGTTCCAACACATTGTGCCCTGTGGTCTGGAGGGCGTGGAGATGTCCAGTCTGTCCAAGGAACTGGAACATAACGTTGACTTCAAGGATGCTGTTAAACCTTTCCTGAGGTGAGCTGGATCAGGTTTCTAGCATGTTATATCTGAGATATTGATGGCATTTGGTACATACTGCAAACTTGGGAAATACATCAGAGCCAACAAAAGATGAGACTTAATTAAGGACTATGTTACTGACGGGTGTGAACTAATTAGAGCACTCGGCTGCAAGAGGCCGGCCTCGCAACACTCAACCAGAAAAACATGTGGAAAAACAACAAATAAAAGAAATGCTTTTGGCAAGCCTGCAGGGCCGTCTATTTAACTATCACTTACTTGTACAACTATATGAAACAATGTAAGGTTAGAATACTATCTCTAACAACAATTTATGCTATTCCTATCATGGACAGGCTCAATTACTTACTATTACACTTTATAATAAGTGGCAGGACGTACACTGCTTATTCAGCCTAATTATCAATACACAACAATACATGTCTGCAGCAATAGCAAATAGCCCTAATAACGCTGTGTAAGGGACAGCTCGTCTTCACTTATCCAAGGTAGCTCACGGCTCGAGGACTAGCTTCTTGTTTTGGCACGACACAGTTACATTGTCGTCCACCCAGAAGGCGGACGGTTAGACAGATAGCGCTTATGAACTTTCTTTCTTGTCTACATGACCGAGGCTGTGGTCTCTCTCTCTCTCTCTCTCTCTCTCAGACTGACTCCACTGCCTGTTGTCAGTATCATTGCTTTTGTCTTTGCTCTATGGCTACTCTCAGGCGGGGCATGGCCGAGCCTTTCCATGATACTTTTGCAAGTTCAAATGAGTCTTGAGTTTAATGTGGGCTCGCCTTTTTATATGCTATCAACTATGCACGGTCATGGCAAGACTGCGCATGACAGGAGGTGAAGTCTAACTCCACTTCGCACGCACTAATCACTCACTTACTTGGTTCTCAACAAACAACAACTTCCCGAATATTCTAGTCTCATACTCTGCACGTTCTATTCATGGTCACTATCTAACAATAACACATGTAATGTTGTGACTGTTAGCATACACGAGACCACAGTCGATCCGTGACGCAGGGGCAGAGCAGGATCTCATTCTACATCGTGAGTAAAAGTGACAGACATTGTGGACACAAACACAAACTAGAGTGTGATGAAACAATCTCAGTTGTTCATTCTTTCCTCCTTGACTCAGTGTTTTCTGTATGGTGGATTTTTCTGGGTTTGGCCTGTGTGTTATGACTGAGACCATCAGTATTATCTACAGCAGCTACGGTGCTCTGTTAGTCTTTTGAGAAACACATTTTGAGATTCATCTGGATTGCAAGAATATTTGTCTGTGGTCATGGTATATGGTGGACTTGATCATGCCCATTTAGCTTCATGCAAGTCAGGCAATGAATGGTTAGAGCTCAGTGAATGGTGAGTGTAACAGCTGAGGTTGTTCTAGCACGTTATAGTAGGGGGGAGTTAGTTGATCTAACTACAACCCTTTAGAAAACGAAACTATTACAGCTGTAAAATAAATAAACACGAGATCCGACGATAGATTAAATAATACTAAAGTTTAATAACTGTATAGTGAACAATAAATTACTAGGAAGACACCAGCGAAACTAAATATCTACGCCACACAAAAGGAAACTCACTTACTCACCCCACCAACCACTCACACAGGTCTATATATATAAACATTCCTATAGAAAGTTCCCGAAATAAACGTTACCTTTGCCCTCGCACAAACTAACCAATCACGCATCAATACGTCATCAGGTTACATCACTCAAGGCCAAATCTGGCGTAAACATCCTTCTCCACAGTGTTATCGAATGTTCGGGAACATACTAATATTTACTGAACGAGTCAAAACACCTGACAACAAGCGGGCGAGGAAAAAACTACTCACTAGGAGAAGAAGGTCAGGTCACGGAGTACAGTACACTCTAGCGGTTGTCAAATGAACACATGCTCACCAGTGTAACACGAAAACGGGGGAGGGCAAGGGATAGCTTGCAGATGCTACAGTGAGGAATTACTTTAACATATTGTATTGACACAAAAATCAGTTCCAGTATGCATGTCATGCTGGAAAATGGAAGGGATTAGTCCTATACCGTGCCTGAGTCCTCATGGACTCCAAAACAAATGCTGTAGCTGTGCAGAAAGATCAGCAAGTATGCTGTCTCTCTAAAGCACATTAACCCAGAACTGTTATTGTTAGAGAGAGTGACACACAATGAAAGAGTTGGAGTTTTCACTGACCATGCATGAAGAAGACTGTGCTCAGTATCTCAGGTTTAAGAAGAGAGAAAGATAAGATAAGATAAGGTAAGATAAGATATGACTTTATTATCCTGTTTCCAGGAAATTTGTTGTCACAGCATTCAGTAACAGTACAACAGTAAATACAATATCTAAGACCTACAGGTCTTTAACGCACACCACACACACGCACATTGCTCACATAGCATTACCAACAAGTAAGAACATTGCTCACACACACACACTGTAAGAACAATCCGTTAGGAAAAACTAACAACGGCATACCACATCAAGAAACACTGCTGCCCCGAATTGCGGATGGCAAAAAAGATTGTTTATAGCGCTCTCTGTTTGTTTTATACAGTTTAGTTTAGTGTGGCAGTGTAGAACTGCTCAAGCCTAACCTGCCTTTCTGTTGATGTTTTCTTCTGACCACTTTACAGGAGTTTCCAGGATGTTTTTGACTGTGATTTGGAGCTGACAATGCTTGAAGAATCAGAACTCCAATCCATGGATGTGCCACCTCGGTCATCACCTCAAAGTTCAGAGTTTGGGTCCAATCCTGTGGGACTTGCTCATAGGGCTGAGTATGGCCTGCGACACATGTCAACTCTTTCTTCTTCAGTGGAGCCAGAAAAGGAGATTGTGGCAGCAAAACTCACTCCAATGTGGTAGCTGGTATGAGATGTCAGAGTTTGTGTGGGTGATGGAATTCAAGTTCTGCCAACAGCTGGGAGTTTTTAACAGCGTCTGAAATTTGTGGAAAATGACACTGGATGTGCCAGACAGATGTAGATGTGACGATCAGCTGAAATGTCCGATAAAAGTTTGTGTGTGTGGATTTTCTATATTTTCAGTTATGCAAAGTGATCATACCAAGATGTGTGAACTCCTGAACTCGTGTTTAGTGATAATTGACATGGGGAGCCAGCGGTAAGAATTCAGATGTGATATCAATGTGTGATGGGACATTTGTAGTGTGTGTGAGAGATGTTGACAGTGGGACAGTGCAAGCAGTTTTGATTGTCTGTTATATCAGTGCATTCTTCATTCTCAGGGAAGGAAACAGAAAGATTTATGAATGACTGCTGGAAACAGTTGTACAAAAAAGAAAACAACAGTTCTGTATCATATTTTTGACCATTGTGATTATCTTAAGGATGCTGGTGTATCAGCCTATCACAGCCTGAGACTGGAGAAACTGGTTTGTTGGTTGTTCAGTGCTACCTGACTTGTTGTTAACTTGCCTAATTTTCAAATTGCCTTTCTGTTGACCCTGTTTGTCTACTGTTGTGGTCAGTGTGAAGTTGCTTCTAAATGAAGTTAATATTAGAGACCTGGGCTTTGCCAGTGTACCATTTCCTGATTTAGGTTTCATCAAACTTGGACACTGAGATGAATTTACAAATATTAAACAGGAGCAACGAAATGACAGTTGTATCAAAGACAGAATGATCCAGATGATGCAAGCATGACTTAGAAAGTAGTCATGATTTTTCTGTGCGAACTAATTTTCTGCATCTGTGACTTATGATCTGATGTGCAGACAAAAAACAAGAAATGTAAAACTGTACAAAATCTGAATGAAAACGTCTTGTTTGAGCCTTTTGCTGGTGTCTGTGTTTAAGAGCAGAAACTTCAGTTCCTTTATTGAACTTTGCAAGAATTTTAGTAGTTTTGCAGTTGTTCATATTGTGACTTGAGGAAAAACTAACTTTCATTGAACTTAGAGGGAAGATATTTGAGAATGTCACGGACACCAGTTTTAGGGGTGTCTTGCATTTTTTCTCATGTTTTAGAATGTTTTTTTCCCAAATATTATTGTCACTGTCACCATTTTAAAGGTTGATGGTTGTTAAAACTATCAGATTGGTGGTGTCTTGGTCGTCTCATTAAATGTCAAGATAATGATGACCTGAAGTT
Source organism: Onchidella celtica (assembly GCA_963931925.1). Taxonomy (NCBI): domain Eukaryota; kingdom Metazoa; phylum Mollusca; class Gastropoda; order Systellommatophora; family Onchidiidae; genus Onchidella; species Onchidella celtica. The sequence goes on along the minus strand of OZ007580.1, from coordinate 1,521,470 downwards.
ATGTCTGACTCAGTAAACATTGTGTTTAGGAAGATAGCGTCAATGTTGGAAGTGAAAACCTGAAATCTGACATTGGTTAATTGCTCTGGATATCACAGAGAGAAACTGGGGGCATTCCAGGTTTCAAGGCCAATTTGTCTTTTGGCCAGTCCCATGGGGAAAGGCATGAAGATTTGTGTGTGTGTGTGTGTTAGTGGGTGTGTGTGTGTACATGGAAATGAAAGAATATTATGCAGTTTGTTTAACTGTCAGTCTTCCCCATACTTCCTGACCAATGAACGACAAGATCTGAATGAAAAAATATTGATCTGCCATGAGAGAAAAAATAGTTCAGATAAAAATGTGGATTCAAGAGTTTTTCTTGAGTTTTTTTTTGTTTTTTTGTTTTCTGTGGTAAATTATTCAGGGACAAGTCAAATGAGTTTTGTCATTATGACACAGCAAATTTTATTCACCTCCAGCTGGGTCAATTTTTGCTGATCATCCAAAATACAGAAACCATTCAGAATTGTTGATTACAATATTATCAACCTGACCATGAACTGAGATACTCATTATACTGAGCTCAGATTTCATGCAGTGAAAGTGAATGTGATGGTATGTGTCAGTGAGAATGAAATTGTTATAGTTTTCTTAGTCAGTTGGCAACAGATTAGTGACATTCAGGAATACAGTGGTAAATTTTCTTCTGCTGATCTGTGTGAAAATCAAAAGCCCAGTTTTACTGGTTTGCATGATTATTATTTGACACTAAGTAGCAACAGTAACATTTGTCAGTGTGCATGAGAAAACCAGGCTTAAGTTGGCAACATGACATTTTGAGTTCTGTACATATAATAAAAGACAAGACATTTCTGAGAAATTGAAGTCACTATGAATATCAGAGCTAAATATGTACATATGGTAAACACATTCTACAGTATCCCCTCCCTTTCATACAGTTCTGCAGTAAAATAAGCAAGGCTGAGGTACTTTCAGACTGCTACCAATAGTAATTGGTCTTATGCATTACATAACATTGGAAGTCAGTGTGAGTGCAAGTAAAAGCTCACTGCATCCCACATATTACCATTTTAGTTCTGCAATATGTCTGAAGCTTTGGAAAGAGACTGGACCTTTCATTGATGTATTTGTTTTGTGTGCACTTGTAGACAACATTCCTTTTCCAGGCAGGTTGAGATTGTCATTATGTCATAGGATGCTACAGATAAGATTTTGGTCCCTCCATGAAACTGCACAGCTACATAAAACTATGACAACTCATTTTTGTCAAATATTCTATGAACTCCTTGTCAGAATTATAGTTTTGTCTCTAGATTTAGGAAAAATACCACATTTCAAATGTTTATTTAACTAAAAGTACTTAAAATCAAGAGAACAACTCAATACAGTTTTTTTCTCTCCTTCTGTAAAATGGAGTCCACCACACTTGTGTGGGTTCATGATGGGACCCGGGACAGTTTTCAATTAGAAAGGCCTTTGCACTAGGGTTAACTAAGAGACAAATTGCAATAATATGAAATGTTGACACCAGTGGAGGCTCTTTCAACTTCAATAGATAGACCTTTTGTTATCCTCATGCACCCTCTGGCCCCACACACTCCACAATGTACCGTTGCAGTACCTCTCCAGCTCTTGACTTGCAAGAATTTCTTCCATCTGGTTCATTATAGTTGTCTTTGGATTCCTCACCAAAGGCCTTGAGCATTTCAGTTACCTCGCCATAGTTTGTGTTTACCTGCCAGAGTAGTGGCCATTTGTTTTGAGTTTTCAAACAGATATTGGTACATGTAGTTACCAAATGTGTAGCATGCCATTTAGATCCGTGTTTTCGCCTCCACTAAAAGGGTGACAATGCTTGCTGTATATACCCCACATGCAGAGCTTTTATTTACTTGTAAAATACCCTGTTGTAAATCAGATGTAAAAATATTCAGTGGACAGAACATAAAACTTGTGACAGATCAATAAACCTGACAATTTCCCCACTCCCTCCCACTCCCACTAGACAAGTGGGTCATTTCATTCCTGAAACCTCCAGTTACATTTCTGGTCTATCTTGAAACCACATCTGTAAATTTCCACTCCTGCAGGTAACGATAACACTTTTCTTGCCAAATAATTTATGAATTCCTTGAAAGAATTTTGTGTTTTCTGTCGATTATCAGGGTACATTATTTCCCATGTTCATTTAGTTTAACTAAAACTAAAAATGTATTTAAGATGAGGACTACTTGTTAAGTAAAACATTTTTTAACCTCTCCTGTAACATCTCTAGGCCCTTCACAGTGATGTGGTTTCCTGATAGACTCAGTGGTATCTTCGTCTTGTTTTGGCTCACTCTAATCTGGTGTAGTAAACTTGCTGACATTCATGAAGATTAATGAAGTTCACAACATGATCAAGTCAGTCCTTTAGCATAACATTTCTTTTGTTTTGTAAACATATGGAGATTCTGTTTTTATGTTACCTGAAATAACTTTAGGGCAACAATCTGAAGTTTGCCTGGTAAATGTGCCTAGCAACAGCTAAACAGTGTGAGAAAACAAACTGAAGCAGCAAGGGGGATGCCTGGGGTGGGGGGTCTGGCTAGGAGACCCCAGAGAGGAAGATGATTGTTTTGTTGTTCTTACATTAGACACCAGATCGAGCTGCCCCCCCCCCCACCCCTTTATGCATGATGCTAGAAATGTGTTAGGTTAGACACTACCTCCAAGAAAGATTCAGACTTGAGACCTCTTGGGCAAAGGTTTCTTTATTTAAATTTTACCCTTTTGTTTTTTTCTATTTGTTTCCCATTTGTTGTATGTAGAGAGGTGTGAGGTGTGTGTTGTGGTAGGAAACCACTGGCGGGCTTGGTAACTCAACTGATCCAAGTGCTTATGTGTCCATTCAATTCTTTACCATGTTCTTTCTGGTTGAGGACCTGTGGCCGTATGCATAAACTGTGCTTAACTGGTTACATGGTGGTGTAGGCCTTAAGCGCCGGTGCAAAATGCAACTCGGTATGCATGAACTCTGCATAAGCATACACCTATGTGCAGACGGTTCATAACTTACTTTACACTTCCTCCGAGGATGACTAAATCAGCTCTGCGATGCGTAACAAGCTTGGGAAAGAGGCGTACTCTAAAAAGAAAGGAAGGTAGTAACTAATATTTTATTCCAACCCAGGACTTCACGGGCCAAGGACAAAAAATGGGTTTCTACTCACCCCTAACTCTTAGTTTTGTTTTGATTGGAGTTGTTTTCTCGTGGCATTTATTGGCCGATACAAATTTTTGGCATGTGCCATGTCAATTTTTGTTACAGTCGTAAGCGGCAACTGATGCATAGGTAGAGGTAAGTGTAACTTTAGTTTAGGCATACCGACTAAATTTGAGGTCACACCAAGGTGACCGTACGTACCACTAAGCCTGTACCATGATACAAAATGGGCGGATTTACACCAAGTTCATGCATACAGCCACTACTGCATTGTAATAATGCAACAATTCTGTGAAAATACCGATTTTGTGAAGAATTCTGGAGGAGTTGAAAATCAAAACATTGTAAATTGTATGTGCAGTCCCGTTTTGTTTCTTTTAGATGAGCTTTTTTTACTGTGGTAACATCAAGTAAATTAAGTGACTGGGATTTTCACGTTTGTTCTTTCATCATTAAGGCATCTGCGATTTTCAACTTTATTGAAGCAGTAGGTAATATGCCATACAGACTTTCTGGAGAGCCTCAAATTGCTAATACGTAGTGTCCGACAACTTTTTGGAGGGCTTCAGATTGCTAATACGTAGTGTCCGACAACTTTCTGGAGGGCCTCAAATTGCTAATACGTAGTGTCCGACAACTTTCTGGAGGGCCTCAAATTGCTAATACGTAGTGTCCGACAACTTTCTGGAGGGCCTCAAATTGCTAATACGTAGTGTCCGACAACTTTCTGAGAGGCCTCAAATCACTAAAAGGTAGTAATCGATACAGACTTTCTGAAGGGCTTCAGATCACTATACACAGTATTTAATACCGACTTTTTAAAGGACCTCAAATTGCTTATTCGTAAAATTGGATACCAGCTTTCTAAAGGACCTGAAATTGCAAATTTGTGGGATTTGATACCAGGGTTCTTAAGGGTCTCAAATCATAAATTTGTAGTATTGGATACCAAGTTTCTTTCAGGGCCTCAAATCACTAATTATGTCAAATTGTTATTAAGTTTTGATTTTCAACTCCTCTCTTGTTGATTTTAATACTGCTGTTTTATAAACTGTTGAAAGTTTTTATTTGTACAGACAATTTGTTTTCACTTTTTCTTCATATTGCAAATCTCAATAAAATCTGGATCTTCTCATTGTGGTGAGTTTGTCTTGTCAGTTGCTCATCATCAGTTTATAAACGCTGGCGGTGTCTGCAGTGGATGTTGTTGATTAAATATTGATTGATAAACAGCTGATGTTGATGGATCAGAAGTGAGTGGATGGATGGGTTGGAGTGGATAAATGGATGAACAGATTGACTGGATTGAATGGATCTTCTGCTTGATTTTTAGTTTTACTGTTGCTGATTTCTTTAATGATGGTAATATTCAATAGTGGTGATGATGATGACAGTTTAACACATCATTCAGAAACGCGTTGATTTCAGCTTCATTGAGGTACAGTTTTCCATGGCACGTTTTCTGTGTCAAACACGATGTCCCCATTATAACGATCTAAAATAAATACATGTACTGATGTAAGAGCCGAGACGGTTCAATTCGCCAAATTCTGTCCGTCGACGTGCGCGTATCATTCATGTCAACAATGCAACAATTCGCACCACATCCCTTCATAATTGAAGGAAAAAGACTAATATCACAGAGCTCAGTGAACACAACTCAGTGGTTACTCTATTTGGCATTGTAATCAAGACTACGCCCCCCCCCCCCCCCAAACAACATTCTATGTCATGGTCATATTTATGAAAGAGTTCTTTGACTGAACCAGATACAACCAGACATGTGCGTTTTTGCATCTACAGCATTTGCACAACAGACGTACAATGACATTACTCCTTATAAAACAGCAAAATCTGGACACATCTTTTAAATTTACGAAATATCATAAAAACCACAGAAAAACTGTGGGGTCGCAGCAGGGCTATAAGCGAAGTCAAAATTGGGCAAAAAGAAAAAGTTGTATGTTGCAAAGCCCCGCGTGAGAAATAAAACCCAAACAATACAAAGCAAACTAAAGAGAAGACAGAAAATACACAAATTTTCGGCTTTCGCCTTATTTCAACAGGAACGAAGTGAAACAGCTTACTTAGCTGCGAGTTCTTGCTTCGTTAGCAGCACCAAAGCACGTCCGTCCGCCAAAAGCATGGGAAGCTCGAAGTGACGCATTTGATTAGTAACCAAGATGAAGGCGCCATAATTATATAGTGGGCTGACTTAGGCAACATTGCCTGCACTTCTGATTAGAAAGCTGCCTTTTGGCACACAAGTAGCCTGTACCAATCTAAGAAATTTTAGGGTAGGACACAAGTTGTGGCTGCATAATTTGACCCTCATTTGCATAAATTAAAAATGGCCGCCACGGAACAGTACCACCAATTAGAAAGAAGCATAACTTCTAGTTAAAATATGGCATAAATGCACCAAAGGTGTCTGTATATAGGTTTAAAAGGGTGCTGAATTCATTAGAAGGGATAAAATTTGCATATAAGGTCTGCTTTACCCAAAATTTCAATTTTTGTGTACTTTAAGCCGTACAGCCAATTTTCATTTGTACCTTGAAAGTCTTCAACACCTTATGCCATGGATTTTCGCTCTAGACCATACATTATGCACGCAATCTGCCCATTCACTTGCGAGACATGTGTGCACTGAAGGAAATGCATCCATAGATCTACAAAGAGTTTGTGGGGGGGGGGGGGGAGATTTGTTGGGCGGAAAACAGACTATCTTTATCCTGTCACACTCTTGACCAAATGCATGAGCAGCTCATTTTCACAGTAAAAAGGTGATGGGGGTGTTATTGGACTCACTGAAGACCCTGAAGCTCCCAGAAGGTTTATGATTGCAGGACCCGAGCTCGCACGAATAACAGAAGAATTTGAGCAGACTCCACCGTCCTTAAAAAACAAACATCATGAGCAGTACAAAAAATTCCAAGAAACTTTCAAAGACGATACAAACTCGTTGATTAATGCATTTTCTGAATTAGGCAATTTTAGAAGATACCGGTGATCTGGTCTCACTAGAAACATCTCAAGTCATGGGCCACAATATTGTTAGCACAGTGATGACTATCACTGAAACTGGAAGCAAGAAGTATGATGAATTTTTTTCACAGCGAATACAAAAAGCTTCAATTCCATGGTCAGCAAAGATTCACCCCAACAAATTGCCAGTGTTTTCAACAAAATTTCCACAAAGCAAAGAACAGTCTGACGTTGCATCTCTCAAAGAAAAAAGACCTCAAGTAGTGCACATGATGCTTTCAGGACATGTGTCATGATTCGGATGTTGTTAAAACTCACGCAGAGAGTGAGTTGTTGTTGTTTTACCAGGGCCATGAGAAATTGGCTGGTGGCCTTGAAGGACCCTCGCGAATTATAGTTGGTGAGTAAATAAATGTAAAGTTAAACTTAGAGTCACGCTTGTCGGTTTTAATGTTCGTGATTAATAAGTAATGGAGTAGGGGTGAAACAAGGTGGGGATAGTTGACATTGTTAAGTATGACTAGACAAGTTTTTGCACGTTAACTGGCTGGTAGAATAGTGCAGACGTATTACTACAATTAAAATGGTGGGAGGTTTCGACCTATGAGATAGCTGAACTAATTGGGCCAGCGGACTAGCACGCTGGGTAGTTAGATAGTATATAACATCGTGTAACGTTCAGATTAGGTGAATACAGACGAGCAGAAGCATCGTGTCGTGAAGTATCTCCGGTTGGCCAGTACCTGAACTGTGTGGTTTGAAGACTAGAAGTCCTTGCTAACGGACTGACTGAGCTCTAGAAAGAAAGGTCTGAGTGGGCTGACCTTTGAAAGCCCACGCTGCGCTATTTTGATGTTCGCGCCTACCAGTAGGCGTGACCAATGGTAATATATCTGATTTGTTCAAGCATAATAGAAGATCAGAGATAGAGAGAGAACCACAGCCTCATAGGAAGTCTAAGGAAACCCCAGCTGGCACTCGACGACGAGTGGCCTGTGTTATAGAATTATTTCCATAGTATGATTGAAGTAATATGGCACATTGTTGATGAATTGAATAATGATTGTGCATATATATAAATAGTTTTTTTGCAACTGCGTAATTACCTACAAGCCGAAGTGTGGTTCTGTAGGCTTGGAACGTACTGGGCTCTCCTAACATTCAAGCCCATATGATTTAGGGAGTTTGCCTGGCGACTGGCCAGTGGCGACTCAACTGTCACTTTAAATTGATATCTAGTTTCGTATAATATACCTATTTGCTATTGATTGCAGTACATCCAATAAGGAACCATAATTACATGAATATCATAGATTAAGTTAGTAATTAGAATTTATTGCTTTGAATATACCTCTATTGTCTTTTGTTTTGTTTATTAATATTTATGTAAAACATGGCCTGACCGGCCTGACATATATAGATACTCTAGTTGTTTAATACTTTTCTTGTGTGGATGTGTCCGAGTGTGAGTTAGCTGCCTCTCGTGCAGTCGAATGCTCCCCAAGACCCTAACTCTGCTCGTGACAACATGCGGGAAGGCAAATTGACGAGGACATCTTTTCTCACGAGAATAGTGAAATTCCACCAAGCCTTTCTTCAGCGGGCCAGATGAACAAAGGAACCAAATCTGAAATCATAAAACACTTGGAATCAGAGGTAGAATTTTCAGCTTCGACTCCCACTGCTGATGTTAAGATTCTCGATGGAGCTTTTGTTGAACAGTCATTAAGGCCGGGTCTTGTGTCAGCATTCAAGGAATATACTGACCATGTTTTTGTACCTTACATTCTTTCTTGCCTTCAAAATGTTTCTCGACTGGATGTTGTATGGGACATATACAAACCTGACAGCCTGAAGTTTGGTACTCGGCAAAGACGAGGTGAAGGTGTTCGGCAACACGTAACATTATCTTCCAGAATGCCAGGAAATTGGCAGACGTTTTTGCGTGTTGATGCAAATAAAACAGAGTTGTTTTCTATATTAGCAGAACAAATCCAGAACATATGTGTAGAGGGCAAAGAAATAGTTTCTACATTTGGAGAAAATGTGCTCAGTTCTCCCGTCAGATCAACATCACAAGGGCTTGCTTCCTGTACACACGAAGAAACAGATACCCGCACTTTCATCCATGTTCCTGATGCCACACTTCACAATTTCAAACGGATCATAATTCGTTCCAGCGACAGTGATGTTGTGGTTATTGTTGTCTCATGTGTTCAAGATCTCTTCTGTCTGGATGAGTTGTGGATTTCTCTTGGATCTGGTAAGAGGCCTCGCCCACTATCCCGTTTCGCCTGCTGCACGGCGTGCAAACGCAGATTTTTGCTTGCTTGGCAAAGAGTTTACCGTGCTGTACGCCACGCGAAAGATTGTTTGCACTGAAAGGGTGGTTAATTTTAACATAGTGCGCGCGGGGCCTAATGCGCACAAATACATTCCTGCTCACCTTATTGCACAACACCTGGGCCCAGCAAAGTTTCGAGCTTTGTTAGCCTTTCACTCCCTGACAGGGTACGACACCACTTCAGTACTTTACGAGAAGGGGAAGAAAACAGCTTGGAATGGGTGGCAAGAATTTCCAGACCTAACTCCAGCCCTGCTCCATTTATCAACATTTCCACAATGGATTGATGATGATCTCATGTCCTACATAGAGGCATTTGTTGTACGACTCTACAACAATTCCTCAGAGATCACATCTGTCAACGCTACTCGCCTTGAACTTTTCATTTACAAAGGCAAAGACTTTAAACATATGCCCCACCCCCCCCCCCCCCTTCAGAAGATGATCTCTTTCAACACACTCTTCGGGCAGCACATCAAGCAGGTCATATATGGGGACAAACATTGATCAATTGCCCTGCTATGCCTGATCCTTCAAAATGGGGTTGGATGAAGGAAAGTGATAAAAATAGATGGAGGCTGCCACTGATTTCCAAAACTCAAACTCTTGTTACTTGCCATTGCAAGAAGATTTGCAAACCACCTTGTAAATGTTGTGCAGCCAAGGTAAAATGCAGCACATTGTGTGCTTGTCGGGCAACTTGTTCTAATCCAATCAAGTAAATCGTACAGAGCAAATTATGTGTTATGGAAGACACAGGTGTGTCAAACAAGAATAATCAACAGAATATTTAATGCATAATTCTTAAGTGAGTAATTACTACCCATGTCTTAGTGGCTACAGACTGTCCTGCTGACATGAACTAAGGTCACATAGTTACTAGTTAAAAACTATCAGTGTACTTTAGTTTACATTTTTTTTTTCGTTCTACTATATGCCTTCCATTTTTACCCCTTGCAGTTTTATCATATCATTCCACTGTTATTACAATATTTTAAGAATGTGCAAAGGAGATATTTGAATACTATGAGCTATTATTTCTTTCATTCATTGTACGAGTTGCGATACAAAAAAGATGCTGATTATACTCTATGCATTTTTTAATGTTATGAGTCATATGCCAGACGCACTTTGATTTATGTAAATTCCAATTTAATTTGGTGTTATTTGTGATTATTACATTTTATTATTTTTAGCACACTAAACATTTAGTTAAATGTATTCTGGAAACATTAAGTTACATTAGTTGTTTTTTTTCTTTTTTACTTATCTTATTTTATACCACAGTCAGTTTGGGGTTATCAGGTTGTTATTTAAATTTTTAATAAAAGAATTTATGATTTTATAGCAATTCTTTCCATTCCATTGAATTCTCCACCATTGAAAACCATAGTAAAGATACCAAAATTATATTTGTAGCTTTTCTAGATTGAAAAATATAACATGTTATGGTTTTCATTGTTTTTTTGTGGCGGCCATTTTTAATTTATGCAAATTAAATGTTTTGGTTTGGTATAAGGTATTGCTATGCCAAGTAGTTCCTTCCTAATCAGAAGTGCAGGTTTTAGTGGTTTCTTCAGGCTAAGTCAGTCCACTAATAGTGCCTCAGAGCACAAGACAGGGATGGTGCGCAATGTCAGGAGTCGCAGTAAATGAAAAGAAAAAGAAAAAGAGATTAAGAAAAAATATAATTAAAAAAATAATAATAAAAAATATAATGAAATAAAAAAAAAATATATAAAAAAAAATAATATAAAAAAAAAAATTTAATTAATAAATAAATGAATAAATAAATAAACGAATGAAAAAAAAAACAAAAAATTATATATATATATATATATTGATATTGGCAACAGTGGAATTATCGAAGGCAATGTTGGACATTGATGCCATGGGGATTGATAGTGCCGAGCTGGAAAATTAATCGTTCGGTCTCAAAGCGTACATCAGCGCCTGCGTGACAAGACTTGAGCCCCAGAATTTGAATGTCGTTGGATGGCTCATGGTCTGGTCGATTAAAATGGACAGAAACAGGCTTTCCATTTTGATTTTCAATGTCACGGAGGTGCTCCCGAAACCGAGTGTGAAGCTGACGTCCCGTTTCACCAATGTACAACATATGACACCTGGCACAGCGGATAGCATACACCAGATTACGACTATGGCAAGTGAAGCTTTCCTTAATGCTGAACGTCGCCAAAGGGCACTCGATGGAAGTCGATTGAAGGACATGTGTGCATGTCTTGCAACGAGAATTGCCACACGGTTTAGTACCGCAACGATCAGTGTGAATTAGCCTGCTCCGGACCAAAATGTCTTTTAAGTTTTTTGATCGTCTATATACCAGCAGAGGAGGTGTTGCATCAAGCATGTCACTGAGGCTCTGGTCAGCCCTCAAGATAGAGAGTTGAAGTCTTTTATTGTTCGTTTTTTTTTCACTTGAATAAGGCGAAAGCCGAAAATTTGTGTATTTTCTGTCTTCTCTTTAGTTTGCTTTGTATTGTTTGGGTTTTATTTCTCACGCGGGGCTTCGCTACATACAACCTTTTCTTTTTGCCCAATTTTGACTTTTAAATTTACATATTTCATAATAATATCAACTGTTACGATTTGTTCCTTGGTGAGGCAATATGCAAAACACCATAAGACGTAGTTACAGGCTGTCTGGTTGGTAGAGATCTAGATAGATCTAGTAACTAACTCGTAAACTATGACAAGTTTCGACGTTCAGAATTTTAATTGTACACATAAGACCGGAAGTTCTAAACTAAGACTTGTCTCGTTGAAACTGGATATTAAGTCAACTATGAAAAGCGTCGACGTCCTGAATTTTTAATTTACATATGAACTCTATGTTTACTTGGTATTTTATTTCAACATACATGTACATGTACATCCGTGGATTCTTTTCATTACAACAACATCAAATATGTATACATTGTTTTTAAGTGCTGAGCTGTTATCCGATAATGACTCCAGCATCGGAGGCGCGCAGTCGCACTTCACACAGGAAAGGCAAATGGTACGTGCAGGGTGACGTAGTCCATTTCCATCCATTGGCTAAATTCAGGGTAGCACAGTTGGTGGAGGTGTCCGTGCGAGGGTAGCCGGGGGCCCAATTGTTCCATGCTGCAATCGCTTTTTCCACCTGAAAGTTCAAAGGATGCCATCAACACTTTAGCGTATTACTGACAAATAATGCTGTACGTTTTCTACACCTGACAGTGCTGAATTTTAGACAATTTTAATACTGTGTACATGAGATTGGTTTTTCAGTAATTTGTGTGTGTGTGTGTGTGTCCCGAATTGAATCTTGCACCACCCCGGTTACATTGCCAAGTCAGGGGTCATGCCAACCTTTGCCGTTCGTCTTGCAGCCAACGCCATACAGCGATTCACTGCGTATCTAGGCCGCATAGCTGCGTATCGGGTGTCACTTGTCCTCAGTCATGAGTGTGTGGAGAGTGTACATGGAGGGGGCTGGGAACTGAGGAGCGTACGTCCGCGGGTTTCGTGTGTACGTATAGTAGTAACAAAACAATAAAGTTTGCTTTTATTTCTCTATTCGAATAAAAACCAGATGATGAAGGTCATGAAACAGTCCAATCATTTCTTAATTTCTGCAAAGTGTCACTGAGAGCATTATAACATCAAGCCTTATCACGGACATCCACTATTCTAACGGCCGTACGCTCCTACAGAGCGGGGGTGGGGGGGGGGGGAAGTTGATGCCCTGTGTCTGAACAGTGCCCGGGGGGGGGGGTGGTGGAGAAGAGGCGGGGGCTAAAAATGCCCCAATCATTGGGCGTGCAGGTAGGCCTACTTTACGGATCCCCCCTGAGTGCAAGAATTGGGCCAAACTCCATGAAATTTGAATATATCCCATGGCTATACTCATGATACATGTCCTGTCTGAGCGTGTAGAGAATGAAGTACAACATTAAGAACGCAGGGTGGGTGGAGCAGACAAGGCAATAAGAATGTGTGACTAATGACAGGCTGCACCCCAGAAACCAGTTCTTGGTGTAAGGATTTTAAATTGCCACTCAGTTTTTCCACTGTTTGTAAATTAAATAATGTCAATTTTACTCTCCATTCAAGAATTGCAGTAAGTTAGTGATTAGGACGAAATGATTCTATAGATCGCCAGCAGAAATATGTTTAGTGAACTATACATTCTGTTAAACTATTTACTCATGAGGTGTTCTCTCCCCCCCCCCCTCCGTCCCTCTCTCTCTCTCTCTTTCCCTCCCTCCCCTCTCTTTCTTTCCCCTTTCTCTCCCCCCCTCCCCTCTCTCTACTTCTCTCTGTTTCCCTCTCTCCGCTCCTCCCTCGCCCCCCTCTCTCTGGCACTCCCCATCTCTCCCATTCTTTCTCCCTCCCCTTCTCACGCTCCTGCTCTTCCTCCTTTCCTCTCTTTTTCCCTCCTTTTCTCTTTCTCCCCTTCTCTCCCGCCTCTCCAATGACTGGCACGAAGAGAGTGAAGAGATTCTACTTACATGAGAAGACAAATACAACCAGTTCCCCTCCTCTTTTAGATCCGTGGCCCCCAGCCAGAGATCCCGAGCTCCCGAGGGCAGGGTGACACTGGACAGGTGTTTTTTGACGCTCTCTTGCTCCTCGGATGACGTAATTTGCACAATTTTGCCATCTATGACGTCACAGGCAGTGGTGGCCTCGAAAAAGATCAAGCTTTCACTGACAAACTTCAGGCAAAGTGACGAATACCGCGTGTATCCAACAGGGCAGGAAGTTGGGCTCTCTGCACAGACAGAAGGTTTAGAAAAGGAGAGTGTGACTTGAGAAAATGGCAATGAGGCTTGAATTATCTTGCTCTGATAGAGCATTGAGATGTTGGGAGTTGAAGTAAAGTAGAGCTCAACTGTAATAATATCTAACCTCATTTTCTCAGCGATTTGGGGGAAAAAAACAACAACAACGCGTAGAGGCTGAAAGTTACGACATCGTGGTACACATTTGTTTGGTGATCCTGGACATTGTGCCATCAGCGCTGTTCACGTCACACAAAATAATAATAGTGATGTTCTGGTGAAATATTCATAATTTGTAATGTTTTATTGAATTAATTTTATGCCTCAGCGTCCTGATACCATCCATCATCAAGAAATGTAGCAAATTTGAAGGTTCTACATTTGCTTTGAGGTGACTGGTGGACTAACAGTGAGAGAACAGTGAGCTGTGATGTTCTCGTTAGTTTCCGACATTAGTACTACAGTGTAATAGCTGTCCAGGTTCCGAATGGAAAAGGACAGAGGCACCTCTTGGAAGTGTCTATGTTCCAATTACCGGAGTTTGATTGGCTGTGCTCTTGACTCACTAATAATAATAACTTTTTGTTGTTGTTTTAGTCCCGAGCTCACGTACGAAAAGGAAAAGATGTTCTGCGGAAGGAATGTTTTTAAGTAATAGAGAAAAGTAGTGAGTTATGTTTCACTGTTCCTACAGAAGCACGTTAAAAAAAAAAACAGCAAAAAAAAACATTCGTGCATAGATTCTCTTCCGAAATCAAATCAAGTGGCAGTAAATGATGACTTTTGGGCTCATGCATCCTTTAAAAACCGATGGTTGGGGGAAGGGGAGGAGGAGGGGAGAGAGAAAGAATAGATGGAAACTCAGCGATACAAAGCAAACTAAAAAAATACTTCTCCATCATTTCGACTCTTCAAATCTAAGAAGAAAAAAAAAAATTAAAAATCTTCTGCAAGTCAAAAGTAGTGAACCAACATGTTGTGCAAGTCACAGCTGTGTGAGCAGCAGTAAGTCCTGTTAAAAAAGGGGGGAGCTTTTTGGTTGCTGTTGTTGTTTGTAATATAGATAGATAGCAAACTGATTTACCAGCTAGTTCAGACAGCACCCACATGTAGGTGATCGACAGCCGCAAGGAGAAAGAGATGGAAAACCACAAGAACGTCAGGAAGCGAAGAAACAGGAGAGAGGCTAAACAAATAAGGAAAAACGAAACAGTTGGTGACCATAAGGCAGATGACAACGATCTATGACGACGATGATAATGATGATTAAAATTTACCTGCCGCAGTCACCAAAATCAAGCTTGCTATGACGAACAAAATCATCTTCCTGCGCTGTGTATCTGGCTGGAACTCCTGTGATACTGAATTTATTGTATAACAAGCTGGGCTAGTCTAGATAAGGCAGCCGGCGGTAGGGCTCTATCTCTAAGTGTCGTTTTCAATTTGGGCAGTCCTGATGACAGGCCGCTCTCTCACTGCTCTACGACAGCGGTTTTCAACCTGGTAGCATCTGTGCCCCTGTACAGTCAGGTCTCGAGGTTTTCATTTCATTCCCCCACAACTTATTTTTCAAAGTCATTCACTGGAGGTCTCAGAAGTCTGAATTCTGACAGAATCAAAGACCTGGCAACATCCGCTACAGCAACCCAGGTACAATGGAGTTAAAACAGTGGAATATGAGTTAAACGTCAGGAGAAATCATCATGTAACTGTGGTGTGAGAAAACTAAAAGAGACTGAACTTTTCTCAAGACATGTCGACTGGATTATTTTTTGGCCTAGGCACCCCCACCCTCCAGGAAATTCGCCTCTCGCGTGAATATGTGACAATGGTATAGGAAATGTAAACTGATTTTTCCATTGTCAGTGATGCCTGCGGTTGGTGACAGCTTGAAGCAAAACTCTACAACCTTGGCCAAGGAACACTGCTGATCAGACCATTGTAACAGGTAAAAAAATAGCCCACTGAACTTCAAGAGCCGCCCCAGAGTTTTTACATCTAGCTATTACAACCTACCAACATCGCATGCCACTTTGACAGGTCCTTCAGAATTCGAAAGTGCTTTGTACACAACTTGAAAAAGAAGCAATGGCTACTTAAGAGATATCTTCACGAGGAAAATGTTATCACTAAACCTCCCAAGTCTGTTCCTTCCATGGAGCTATTAATAACATTAGTTAGTAGTACCTCCATGGTTCCTTCTTAAAGAGAGATCATTATTTTGTAAAGAAACGTCCTGGGAATGAAATCAAAATACTTTTCTCATCTACTAAGTGTGTTTAGGTCTTTAGTTTAGGAGATTCGCTGCCCTTGACATTTAAACCGCACCCTTCTTAGTTGAATTTTTATTGTTGTGGTCGGGAGTTGTTTGTTTTTTTTAGAAGTTTGCCCGGGCAGCGGCCTGTTCGGCCTGCTCTTTTCGATTTCCAACTGCCAAGGTATCTTTAACGTGCGCAACGTGCACACGGGTCCAAATTTGCCGTCCTTATCCGAGAAGACTAGATGCTCGATTCTTCCTACCATAGGATCTGAGACAGGAAAAAATGAGAAAAATCCCAAAATTTCAACATGCCTGCACCGACTGGGATTCGAACCCGGCACCTTCGGGACGAGAGACGAGCACCTTGCCCCGAGGCCAACGTGTCCCATCATCTTTTAGGTTTCAAATCTGAAACAATATGGATATCATGGTTTAAAAGTTAGGTTTTTTTAAGGTTTTCGGTTGTTTTTTTTTTGTTTGTTTGGGTTTTTTGGGGGGGGGGGGTGGGTGGCGGGGGTGGGTGGGGGGGGGGGGGGGTCTTTTTTTGTTTGTTGATTCTCGTATAACATTTTTGCTCGTAAAAATGAGGAAGTTTCCAGCCCAGCAGAGTGCCTTTGAGTTTTGAGTTTTGAGTTTTGAATTTTGTCCTGAGACGGAACTTTGTCCCAAATGAATGTCCCCGACAATGAATTATCACTCCCAATGATTGTCAAGAATAGATTTGGTTCATGGGTGTTTCCACTGGCTAAATTTTTGTGAGAGAGCAGTGAGTAATTTTTACAAACGTAATTGTTGTGCGAGCCAGCATAACTTGGTCTCGTAAACAATTTGTTTTGAACAGTTTTTTTTATAATAGATAGACAGAAGGTGTGGGGAAGGATAGACGGACAGCGTAGGTGTGCATGACTGAGCACTTGTTATATCTCGTGTTTTGAACTAGGTTTAGTAGAGAGGGAAGAGGTGAGTAGGAATTAAATGTTGTTGAGACGTCGGTTGACGTACAGAAAATCCGTGACCCAGAGTAAAAGCTCGGGGTTTTGAACATGTTAAGAATTTATTGCTATAAAATTACATTTTATTGTCTTGAGTGATTCGACCTTTGATGTCGACCCAAGGTCGTTGCGTAGGGCTGTTACTTAAAATAACTCAGTTCGGCAGCTGAGCTAGAAGTGGTTGCACCAATCACAATCCAGGAATTAGACGGTAAGCTGCAGATGCAGTCCAGTATTTAAGGCCATACAGAACTTAGTTCTGGGCCACATGTAGACAATCCATTTACGAGGTGGACGGCGAGCTCTCAGCCAGATGAGAAGTCATAGAGACGCAGCGATTGAGCTGATATGTACAGTGATGGAGCATTGTCAGAAATCTACGCTCCTGAGCCCAAGCCTACTTGTTTGAGCATTAAACCCACAGCGCTAATATCAAGTGAGGGCCGAATGGTGAGCTAAAGATTTTAATTCCATCCTGAATTTACAGCCACCTACACATGTAGACTGTTGACCAGTACTGCCAGACCACATGCATTTCCCGCGACCACGTGTGAACTACACCAGAGCGCGCCTGGCAGAGACGCTATATAAATATGCTTTAGTATGAAGAGAGATAGAACTTTAAACCTTACAGGATCCGTCGCCCTCGGGCGCGGATTCTTTTGAATGTAAATTTATTGTGACTTAGATAACTTCATATTACATTGCCTTAAGTACTTCATAGTTGCTCCTCAGCTTAGCTGAGCATTTTCAGTTGCTATTGTATTCGTTATCTATTGTATATTTTATCTTTGAATTTGTTAGATATATAAACTTTACAGTCTGTTACTCAAATTGATTTATTTAGTTTTTAGAGTGAAAGTTGTTTAATTGTTGTTTTTTTTTGTGCTCGTGTGATTGGGAAGCGGACCTCTCGATCTATATTCCCCAAAATCCCGATCCGCGACACTGGAGGGGACACTACACGACATTGTTTAATTTATAGTTTATTTAGATTAGATTATAATATCGTTTTTCTCTTTGATTAACTTTTGTTTCTTTTCAGTTTCAGTGCTCACGTGGTCTTCACGTTGAGCTACTTTAATTGCTTCATTGTATTTAGTTTTGTATACTGCTTTCTTTGATTATTTGTTCCACATATTTCCGGCTCTCCCATTGACCCGAGGATCGAGGCCAAGGAGACTTCAACATAACTGAACGAAGAAAGACAAACGTACTGACTGTGGTGTACGCAAGGGCTAAAGGAATCTCCACCAGTTCCTTGAGTTAAGTGATTCCATCCTTAATATTGTCTGCGTTAAGGAGTTGAGTGTTCCTCCTTCTGTTTTACAGGCTGATTTTACTTTTTCTCTGTGTTTAGGAACTCACGGGCGGTGGCGAGGGCGTTCTTACGTTTGCGGGTCCCCCCTGCCAAAGTGGTGGTTTGGTCGCAGACTCTGCCGTCTCGACGACAGATTGTGCGGTCTCGCAACACCAGTGGTTATTAAAACTGTGGGAAGTCGCATTCGCGAGAACGGACTTTGATAGGGATCTGTACACTTTGTTTAGATTGTAGCGTTCCCATCTTCCTCGTTGTTTTAGGAAGACGTCTCTCTTGTCCTCTTCTTAATCCTATCTGTAAATATGTTCAGACTGTAGAGTTTGTTATTGTCCGTCTTTTCTTGTTGGTCTGGCGTCTAGTTTCGTGTTGTTTTTTTATTACACCTTACGTACATTATAATTATACATTCCTTTGTTTAATATAATGCCTGTGTGAGTCATGTGTCTACATTTACACATTGATTGAGTTTATCTGGTTATTGTGACGTATAAGGCGATACGCCAGAGTATATATTTATATATTGGGAATATTGATTCCCCATTCAAGTGCAGTTGTGCACCTGCCTTGAATATCCAGTATATAATTACTGAAGTTATTGTTCTTTAAAGAGAACTACAGGTAATAAAATTACCTTGCAATTGCAATTATACAAGAGCTATAGAAAAATAGCTAAAAATATTAATCAACGATCTAATATTCGTTGATTCACGTGTAATTATATATTACATCGGCAGTGATAACAGTAAGGACACTGCGATTTCATTGAAGAAGGAACATTGTTTGTATTTTGTCGTCTACTAGGGACGTCGACCCGACGAGTGCAAATTGCCTCAGGGATTAATAATCGCGGAGTTAAATAAGTAAATATTTTTTATCGCGTATCGGATTAACGTAAATACTACAGTGATAACATAGTACACTGCCAGACGGGTTATGGCGTGAATTTATCCGGATACCTGTCCAATAACATTACTAGATCTCCTGTAGAGACCTATTGTGAGTGTAACTAATCATAATGGCCGATTACACTTCCTATATAAATTCAGCGAAGCTGTTAGGCATACCCGAGGACCAGCTGGCTTCTTGGTGCGAGAGTAAACTACAAGAAGACCTAGCTAGAGAAGAGCGGGCCGCAGAAAGAGCCGAGAAGGCCGCGGAACGCGAACGACAAAGAGAAATAGAAGAAAGAGCCGACAAAGTGGCTCATCGAGAGCACGAAATTGCCCTAAAGAAATTAGAGCTGCAAGGAAACCAACCGACCGCGGCTCCAAGTGTTCCAACGAATAATGTTAAAGCAAAACCAAAGCTTCCAACCTATAATGATAAGGTCGACCAGATCGATTCTTATATTCATCGTTTTGAGCTCCACGCGGTAGCCGCCGGATGGGAAAGAACTGAATGGACTTCGTGCCTTGCAAATTTATTAACGGGACGTGCACTTGAAGTATTCCATGGCCTCAACATCGAGGATTCTAAAAATTACGACATCCTTAAAAAGGCTCTTTTAAAGCGTTTTCAACACACCAAGGACGGTTTTCACCAAAGATTCCGGAGTTGTAAGCCAGACCCGTCCGAAAATTTTTCAACGTACGTCGACCGCCTAAAGCACTACTTAGACCGCTGGATTCAGCTGGCTGGTGTCGCTGACGGTAATTTTAAAGGGCTTTATGAGCTCGTTCTGAAGGACCAAATATTTAACGCGTGCCATTCAGAACTAGTCTCCCACATTAAAGAGTGGGCACCTAAGACGTTAGCGGAAATCACGTCCTTAGTAGAACAGTACGCGTCCGCACACCCTAATCGTTCGCTGTCTAAACCCAAAACTAGCGAACCGTTTTATGCCGGAGTCGGTGGAACTGCGCCAATGGGTACAAGAAATTCTCGACCAGTTCATCGCCAGACGCCGCCTCCGCGTGCATATTCCGAACCGCCGCCCAATAAAGCTCGCGGTTTTCCAAGCCGTGCTGGACCTCCCACTCGGGGACATTTTATTCGCTATTCAGGTCCACCCCGTCGTGACGTTAACGAGGGCTACCATTATCAGAGCCCACCATGTCCACCTCCTTGGGCATATTATAATAATCCATATAATGCACCTCCAATGCAACCCAGACGTAATATATATGACAGCATTAGGTGTTATCGGTGCAATAAACCAGGTCATACTTCAAAATATTGTAGGGTTAAGTTTGAAGCTGCAAATGCTTGCACCGTCATTGTTTCGGCTGCACAGAGTAGCCGTACCGTTGAAATTACGTCGCCCATGACGGGCACCGTTCCGGTTATGTCGGCCCTCCATCAACACGGGTCATTGACCTTATATGAGGGTCATGTTAACGCCATACCCGCGTCTGTCTTACGCGATTCAGGTTGCACCACTATCGGTGTTAGGGAATCACTGGTCAGACCGACCCAGCTGATTGAACAACAGGCAACTTGCATTACTTTCGGGGGCTCCGTCGAGCGATTCCGTCTCGCGGAGATATACATCGACACGCCATTCATTACAGGTGTCGTAACGTCATGCGTATTACCAAATCCGGTTGCCGATCTAATTATTGGTAATTTACCACAGGTTAATGATACACCTGACGGCCAGTTAAAAGTTTGGAACGAAAACGTTGCGTGTGTCACCACACGACAACAGTCAAAACGTCCACCGGATGGTAATTTACAAACCCCTGCGTTTGATTTTAATGTCACGCCTACAGTTTTCTATAAGGAACAACAAAGCGATCCATCACTAAAACCGCTGTTTGCGAAAGTTCAGCCTCAGAACGGAAAGGCCTCTCCGTTTATCATTAAAAATGAATTATTATACAGAAATCTCCGAAATAAACGTGAGACCATTGAGCAGCTCGTGGTGCCTAAGTCGTTCCGTCGCGACATTCTGCGTCTCGCGCATGATACATCATTTTCAGGCCATCAAGGTTCAGCCAGAACCAAATCACGGATATTGGCTCATTTTTTCTGGCCTGGTGTATACGCGGACGTGAACCGTTTTGTGGCGCGCTGCGATGTATGTCAAAAACGTACACCTAAAGGTAAAGCATCACGCGCACCCCTTCAGGAGATGCCTCCAGTCTCAACACCATTCGAGCGTGTCGCGGTTGACATAGTAGGTCCTCTTAGTAAATCAGACAGAGGCCATCGATTCATCCTTTCGGTAATCGACTACGCGACGCGCTGGCCTGAGGCTATTCCCTTAAGAGACATTACGGCTGACCATGTCGCGGAGGCACTTGTTACTATTTTCTCGCGAGTCGGATTTCCGACCGAGATTCTTTCAGACAGAGGACCACAATTCACCTCTGATCTATACAAAAAGGTACTAGAATTAGCGGGAATTAAACAGAAATTAACGTCCCCCTATCATCCGCAGTCAAATGGTTGTTGCGAGAGGTGGAATGCGAGCATGAAGTCTATGCTAGCACGCGTATCCGCCGACAAACCTGGAGACTGGGACCGTCAGCTCCCCGCTATTCTCTTCGCCTATAGGGAACTCCCGAACGCGTCCACGGGTTTCTCCCCATTTGAGTTATTATACGGACGTAAACCACGTGGCCCGATGGCCATACTTAGTCAATTGTTCGCCGGTTCTGAAACCGACGATTATGATACGCGAAGCGCGTATCAATATGTTGTCGATCTCCGACAACGAATTATTAATGCATGCAAAACCGCTCTGCAATTTGCATGCGCTAGAGCGAGTTCTTCAAAATTTTATCGCGATCAGGGCGCCCAAATGCGCGCCTTGTCGGTCGGAGATCTGACACTTGTTCTTTTGCCGCAAACGCAAAACAAACTCCTTCTAACTTGGAAGGGACCATACAGAGTCCTTAAGAGACTCTCCAGAGTGAATTATTTGATAGATATTCGTGGGCAGAGGAAAATATTTCATATTAATATGCTGAAGAAGTACCTGCCTAGCGATGATCGGCGTAACAACTCCGTTCATGTCGTCCCAATGGCCAACGCGGCTTTAGTTACTGTCGACGACGAGGATGCTCCATGTATGAAGCAGGAAAGAGTGCCCAGGTTACAATGGAGATGAGGCGATACAGACTGCACATACTTGGAGTTAGCGAGACCCGCTGGATACAGTCCGGACTGAAACAACTTAATTCTGGGGAAAAGATTTTGTATTCTGGAAGGGAGGACAAAAAGCATACAGAAGGAGTAGCGATCATTTTGAGCAAGCACGCCCAGAGGTCACTGAGGGGATGGGAACCCTACGGAAGGAGAATTATATTGGCATCATTTACTACAAAGAACAAGAACATCAACATGAACATTGTGCAGATATACGCCCCAACAAATGAAGCAACCGATGAGGACAAGGACGATTTCTACAACCAGCTTCAGGAAATAGCTGACACATTGCCAAGAAAAGATGTGAACATTATAATGGGAGACGCCAATGCCAAGATAGGACAGGACAATACAGGGTATGAGGACATTATGGGGTGCAATGGTTTGGGACAAATGAATGAGAATGGAGAGCGGTTTGCAAGTTTCTGCGCATTTAACAGCTATGTGATTGGAGGTTCAGTATTCCCACACAAGAGGATCCATAAAGCCACTTGGATTTCACCGGATGGAGTAACTGAAAACCAGATTGACCACTTTTGCATCACCCGACGATTCAGACGCTCACTGGAGGATGTCATAGTACAGAGAGGAGCTGATGTTGGATCTGACCATCACATGCTGCTGGCAAGACTCAAACTCCGCCTCAAGAAACAAGGTACCAGAGCAGGAACAAAGAGGAGAAAGTTTCAAGTGAGCCTTCTGGATGGAGACAAGAAGGAAGAGTTCCAGCTGACACTGAGGAATAGATTCAAACCCCTTGTTGACCTCGAAGAGACAGTAGATTTGGAGACTCACTGGGCTAAGGTAAAAGGAGTATTTACATCGACATGCCAGGATGTTCTTGGGGAAAAGAAAGTGGAACACAAGGAATGGATCAGTCAAAAATCACTGGACTTGATAAGGATAAGAAGAGACCTAAAAGAACAGGTAAATGCAAGTCGTACAAGAAGCTCAAGAGTTGGTAACCAGGAAGAGTACCGAGCATCAGCTAAAGAGGTCAAAAAATCAATTAAAAAAGACAAAGAGGAGTTCATAGGAATGTTAGCAGAGAAAGCAGAGAAGGCAGCAACAGGAGGACACATGAGGATCCTCTACCAGACTACAAAGACTCTTGCTGGAAAATATGGAAAACCTGAAGTTCCTGTCAAGGATTACAACAGGAAGGCTATTTTTGGAAAGGAAGCTCAGGCAAAAAGATGGATAGAACATTTTAACAGCCTCTTGAACAGACCTCCACCAAGCAACCCACCCGACATTCTACCCGCAAGAAATGATTTACCGATCAGTTGCGACCCTCCGACTAAAGCAGAGATTAATGATGCCATAAAGCAGTTAAATCGAGGCAAGGCAGCTGGACCAGATCAGATCCCACCAGAGGCGCTGAAGGCAGATGCTGCTGGGGCTGCAGAGGGTCTGCACTCACTATTCTCGAGGATTTGGATCGGAGGCAAGTTTCCAAAGGACTGGAAGGAAGGACACCTCGTGAAGCTTCCAAAAAAAGGGGACCTCAGCAATTGTAGTAACTACAGAGGAATCACACTTCTCTCCATCCCAGGAAAGGTTTTCAACCGGATTATTCTCAAGCGAATACAGAATGCAACAGACCCAAAACTTCGTGAGGAGCAAGCTGGTTTCAGGAGTAATCGATCAACCACCGACCAGATCGCCACGCTGAGAATCATAGTAGAGCAGTCGCTAGAGTGGAACTCCCAACTGATAGTGAACTTCCTTGACTACGAGAAGGCCTTTGATAGCATCGATAGAGAAACACTGTGGAGAATATTGAGACATTATGGAATCCCAGAGAAGATGGTGAACCTTATCAAGAGCATGTACGAGGGGACAAGTTGCAGAGTCGTACACGATTGCGAGCTTACTGACAGCTTTGATATCAAGACTGGTGTTAGGCAGGGTTGTTTGCTGTCCCCATTTCTGTTTGTCCTGGTGATTGATTGGCTTATGAAAGAAACCACCAGTGGAGGAAGAAATGGCATACAATGGACCCCATGGACACAGCTGGACGATCTAGATTTTGCAGATGACTTGGCACTATTGTCGCACACACACGACCAGATGCAAGCAAAGACTACAGCTCTAAACAAAATTTCAGAATCTATTGGATTGAGGATACATCCTGCGAAGTCGAAGGTCCTAAAAATTGTTGCACCCCCAAGCGCACAAGTCAGAGTAGGAGATCAACCACTGGAAGATGTAGAGTCCTTCTGCTATCTTGGTAGTACCATTGACAATAAGGGAGGAACAGAGGCAGAAGTCAAAGCACGAATTGGAAAGGCACAGGCAGCTTTCACGTCCTTAAGCAAGATTTGGAGAACCAAGGATATATCTCTAAAAACAAAGCTGAGGATATTCAACTCGAACGTGAAGTCAGTCCTGTTGTATGGATGTGAGACTTGGAATGCGTCCCAGGCCTGCATAAAGAGAATCCAAGTTTTCATCAACAGATGTTTGAGGAAGCTACTTAAGATCAGATGGACAGACAAGGTCAGCAATGAAATTGTATGGAAAAGAACAAGACAGAGCCCAGTCAGAGAGGAAATTGGTAGGAGGCGATGGAGATGGATCGGCCACACTCTCAGGAGGCCAGGAAACAGCATCACGAAGAAGGTATTGGATTGGAATCCCCAGGGCAAGAGATCAAGAGGAAGGCCGCGCGGAACGTGGAGAAGAGCCAGAGAAAATGATGTGCAACGAAGCGGAAAGACTTGGAATAATGTAAAGAGACTGGCCCATGATAGAGAGGGATGGAAAGTGTTTGTTGGTGGCCTATACCCTGATCCAGGGTGAGAAAGGCAATGATGATGATGATGACGACGAGGATCCTTTGAGTATCGACAAATCGTTGCCCATATTACAGGCCACCGAGAGTATAAACGATGTTAATATCAATGATGAGCTTGCGCCGTCGCAGAAACAGGATCTTACACACCTGCTCCAAGAATTTGCCACGGTGTTCACGGATTTGCCGGGTTGTACGTCTTTAGTCCAACATGTAATACGACTTCAGACAGACGTACCGGTGTTTGTTAAACCGTACCCACGCCCGCTGCACGCTCACGAAACGATAATTACAGAAGTACGTGCCATGCTACGGCTAGGCGTGAGAGAGCGATCAACTAGTCCGTACTGCTCACCGATTGTCCTGGTCAAGAAGAAAGACGATTGTTACGGATTCAAGGAAGGGTGTGCACTCCAATTGTAATGAATGCATTTCCTTGTTATCGTAATGGTGTGTTGGGGGTGTTGTTCGACTGCACATTTTTAATAGTAATATTGAATTTAATTCTTAACTTGCAGACCCATGCCAATTACTAAGGAACAAGTGGATAAATTCAACAACAGGGCCTGCAGGGCCACATTTTATTTACGTTAAGTTTACTAACAATTTCGACTAGAGATCTAATATGTAGTAATGATAAATATCAGCAGCATCAATTTCATAATCAATAAATACGTCATTACAAGTCTAGCTCTAGGTTTCCTACAAAATCATTTAACTTCTGTTCTTGCTAATTATCTAAATACTAATTATATATCTCTAAAATCTGGTCTGCTTATTGTATGGCAATCAATATACTAGACTAGTATAGAGTCCAGTCTCTGGAGACATAAGGTCATCTCAGATTATTTAGATATCCAGATCCAAAGTTACAGGTCTAGATCTAGATCTTGCCCGTCGAAGTGACGTCGGCATAGTTAAATATTATATAGACTCTAGATAGGCCTATATCTAGATCAAGGATGGACTGGCAACTCCCAGCCTCACCCAGACAATTCAATTACAATTAGACATCTAGACTCTATATGATTCACACATTAGTACGAGTTGCAATTCTAGAATTCACAGCTAGATCTAGTCTATGTATTTAGCATCTTGCAATGTTCAGCAAGCACTCCGGGTAGATCTATGCACCAAGTGATCAATACTCCTACTGGATAACTGTCATGCTTTCGCCTCCCATTCACTGTCAAAACATCACGAGCCTCGGTCAGATCTTACTTACGATTGTTCTGGCGCTAAGGCCAGAAACAGTAGATAAAGGCGGTGTCATATTCAATGAGCCATGGATTAGTGACAAGACATTCGTCGAGCCATGCTGTTCATAATAAATGGATTCATTCAAGCAGAATCGACGCTGAGACCATCACCCACGGAAGTCTGGCATGGAATGAATAACTAGTGCCGCCAGCCCGCTCTGCAAGCAGCACGATTTACTACGCGTTGAAGCAAGAGGAAATATAATCCCCTTAGGAAAGTGAAACTGGGGCGCTAATCTTTCGTCTAAGCCCTACTGGTTTTTATTTAACTCTTTCCTACTTCCTAATATGTATGTTTTCTTATTCTTATCAATCCACGAAGATTTCTAGACGTGGATGTTAACTTTGTCTATGCAAATTAGTTAAAAGTTAAAATTTGACACAGCAGACGACAATTCTTTAAGGCCACTCTAATAGATATTTTGGGTTTTCACAAAAGTTAAATTTTACTCCAAGGCAAGGGAAATTAATCTTGATATCTTACTCTAGGTTATATTAAATTAAGTTATTTCCCCTTGACCGTATTTGATTCTGACATCCCCCACCCCAGTGGAAATTTTAAGAAAAATTTACACGATAGGATCGAAGAAGCTCGACAGTCATGAAAATGACACTGATACTGAGTTGGGGGCTTAAGTACCAAATTATAAAAGTAAGCCCTAAGATGGATAAAAATTTAACCAAGAACGTGCATATGGATGGACAAATAAAAAATTACACAATTATTTATGGCAACGTTCTGTAGAATCTCATCTATGACGTATATTCTCATTTCATACAATCACACTTCTCATAAACATTTATAATAATAATGATTACTTAACTGAATACTTTTGAATTAAAGTATAACTATATTCACACAGTCACGCCTCACTGAAGAACCATACTCATAATTGTTATGTCAACACATATATTGATACATGTATGCACATTCACAAATAATATAATATTAAGTAAATTATTGTGGCATCCTATGGCAGCAGTAGCTCTGGTTGCTTGGTTTGCCATGACTCCATCTCATTGACCCGCAGACAAGGGCGTCAGGTTTGTCAGTAGCTCAGGTCACAGTCCGGAATGACGCTGGTGGAAAGAGGATATTCACAAGAAAGAATGTAAAAATTGTTCATAAATTAGTGAACAATATAATGTGAATCCATCCACCGTCCAGAAATGAGGTGGAGAAGCGCCACCCAACCTCAATACAAGACAGACTCTTTAATAGAGTAATGAAAATTTTGGTCTGTCTTACTTTTTACAACGAATTTCCGTATAATGAAGCCGAAACAACCAAAACGACGAAAAGTTAATTAGCTTAACGTTTACATTCCAAATTCGCGTGGTGCTGCCTCAAATGCAACAATAGTATAGAACTTTCTCAATTCAATAACAATATGATTTATTTATTTAATCTCCGTATCGAATCCGGTATAGATGAGATGGCACGAGGCGATAGCTAGTTAATCTAATGCGCTTTACGCAAGCCATGCACACTTCAAGTGTCACAGTCATCTCGGTATATAATCATATTTAGTATTATGTTAGCTGGTCCACGGGACGCGGACAGCCTAAGACATAATCGGTATAAAAAAAAAAACCACTCTTCTCCACAACTTAAAACGCGACCACGCAGTGTCCTCTGTTACCACTGCAAAAAAACTCTCTCAACGCGACGAATCAGTGTACTCTGTTACCACTGTCAAAATTATATCTCTCAACGCGACAAATCAAGTGTTCTCTGTTAGCACTGGAAAAACTCTCAAAACGCGGAAATTCCCTTTCTTACCGGTCGGTCTTACACTGCCTGCGGCCTTACACTGCCCATAGGTCTTACACTGCATCTCCGCGTCTTACACTGCCTGCGGCCTTACACTGCCCTGAGGCCTTACAATGCCTGTAAGAAGGTTCAACTCTCTCTCTCTCTCAACATACCACGTGTCTTTTATAATGACATTACCTCAATACTGATACGAACAAGTCCCATGAGACAATAAACTCTTTGCTCCTCGGGCGGCCGCACAGCCGAAAATAATACCAATATTCACCACACATCACTCATCTCTCACTTCACATAAATTACTTCCCATACAACAGTCTTCCACTGTCCTCTCGGGAGCTCATCAATTTAAAGACGAATCGGTTATATCATACTAACCCAGAACTGGCAGTATTAACTGCACGGGTTCTAATAATTCACTTAATGTCAATAATCCAGATTAAAATTCAACGTGGTTTTAGCACGTGAAATATTTCAGGCATATATTGTAAATCATAGCAATATCAATATAATAGTTTAAACTTTATAAGGAATAAAAAAAAATACACTGAACAGGACGCTAGACTAACAAGCAAGACGAACGATAACAGACCCTACAGCCCTAACTTATTTACAAGATAGTATTAAGAAAAAGGACAGGAGAGACATCTTCCTAAAGAAAGGGAGGAAGCAAAGAACGTCACAATCTATACGAATAAATGGATCCCTACAGAACTATTCATAGTAAAGCAAATCACCCCGAGTTATCTATAGCCAACGATGCACGTTCTGCACCCGATTGGCAAAGAAGATTAGCTAAACTACGATCCCATCCAACCTCCCGCTAAACTAAACTGAACATGCAAAAAGATAAAAAGCCTGTAAAATGATGAGGAAGGAAAACACCTCAACCTCCCCAAAAATCGACACTCGGATGGTTCACTTAACTTTTTTTTTTTTAAAGGAATTTAGATGGTGGGTTCCTCAATCCATAGCTCGCATTCCCAAGTCCAAAGGTCTCGTTTTCTGTCACAGGTAGATAGATGTCTGATGGATGTTGTCCCTCGCCGTGATCATCGGGTTAATGGGATTGACAGAACATCATATGAAATTCAAGCAAAAATTTTATATTAATATACAATGTATAGATCTAGATCTATCTATATCATCGACATGTCTCCAGATCTCTAGATCTTGATTTGAAATCACAATCTTACAAAGTTACATTATGAAATACTCAAATAGCTAACAAATCTCCAACCAGAATCTAGATAGATCTAAATCTCTCCATATATGTTAAGAAATAGTGTCACTTTTATTAGATCTAGATTCTATATTATATTATTTCTTCTCTCAATAATAGCTAGAGTCTATCTCCTTACTAACTTAATTTTTTTAAGAGTGCCCCTATCTAATTGTTAAGTTATGATAATAAATGTTCTTTAGGGGGTCCCTCTCCAGTGTTACGGATTCAAGGAAGGGTGTGCACTCCAATTGTAATGAATGCATTTCCTTGTTATCGTAATGGTGTGTTGGGGGTGTTGTTCGACTGCACATTTTTAATAGTAATATTGAATTTAATTCTTAACTTGCAGACCCATGCCAATTACTAAGGAACAAGTGGATAAATTCAACAACAGGGCCTGCAGGGCCACATTTTATTTACGTTAAGTTTACTAACAATTTCGACTAGAGATCTAATATGTAGTAATGATAAATATCAGCAGCATCAATTTCATAATCAATAAATACGTCATTACAAGTCTAGCTCTAGGTTTCCTACAAAATCATTTAACTTCTGTTCTTGCTAATTATCTAAATACTAATTATATATCTCTAAAATCTGGTCTGCTTATTGTATGGCAATCAATATACTAGACTAGTATAGAGTCCAGTCTCTGGAGACATAAGGTCATCTCAGATTATTTAGATATCCAGATCCAAAGTTACAGGTCTAGATCTAGATCTTGCCCGTCGAAGTGACGTCGGCACAGTTAAATATTATATAGACTCTAGATAGGCCTATATCTAGATCAAGGATGGACTGGCAACTCCCAGCCTCACCCAGACAATTCAATTACAATTAGACATCTAGACTCTATATGATTCACACATTAGTACGAGTTGCAATTCTAGAATTCACAGCTAGATCTAGTCTATGTAGGCCTATTTAGCATCTTGCAATGTTCAGCAAGCACTCCGGGTAGATCTATGCACCAAGTGATCAATACTCCTACTGGATAACTGTCATGCTTTCGCCTCCCATTCACTGTCAAAACATCACGAGCCTCGGTCAGATCTTACTTACGATTGTTCTGGCGCTAAGGCCAGAAACAGTAGATAAAGGCGGTGTCATATTCAATGAGCCATGGATTAGTGACAAGACATTCGTCGAGCCATGCTGTTCATAATAAATGGATTCATTCAAGCAGAATCGACGCTGAGACCATCACCCACGGAAGTCTGGCATGGAATGAATAACTAGTGCCGCCAGCCCGCTCTGCAAGCAGCACGATTTACTACGCGTTGAAGCAAGAGGAAATATAATCCCCTTAGGAAAGTGAAACTGGGGCGCTAATCTTTCGTCTAAGCCCTACTGGTTTTTATTTAACTCTTTCCTACTTCCTAATATGTATGTTTTCTTATTCTTATCAATCCACGAAGATTTCTAGACGTGGATGTTAACTTTGTCTATGCAAATTAGTTAAAAGTTAAAATTTGACACAGCAGACGACAATTCTTTAAGGCCACTCTAATAGATATTTTGGGTTTTCACAAAAGTTAAATTTTACTCCAAGGCAAGGGAAATTAATCTTGATATCTTACTCTAGGTTATATTAAATTAAGTTATTTCCCCTTGACCGTATTTGATTCTGACAACGATACCGTGCGTTTTTGTATTGACTATAGAAAGCTCAATGCTATAACCATCTATGATGCGGAACCCATTCCCAATCAGGAGGACTTATTCGCGCGGTTGTCCAATGCAAGTATCTTCTCTAAAATAGACTTATCCAAAGGATATTGGCAGATTCCTCTCGAAGAAGGAAGTAAACAATATACAGCGTTTCAAACCCCTTTGGGTTTAATGCAATGGAAATATATGCCTTTTGGACTGGTTACTGCACCAGCCACTTTCGCGCGCATGATGAACATCTTGCTAAATGAATTGCGCTGCGTTCTATCATATTTCGATGATATATGTATTTTTCAGGCTGATTGGGCTGGCCACTTAATGGCCCTTCGTGAAGTTTTCGCCGCGCTTCGCCGAGCTGGCCTTACCGCGAGACCCAGTAAAGTGTTCCTAGGATATCACCATATAAACTTTTTAGGTCATACCATAACCCACGGGGTTCAGACTCCAGACGATCGCAAGATATCCAGTATTTTGAAACTGCAACCCCCTAAAACTAAAAAGCAAGTTCGTAGCTTGTTGGGACTTTTGAATTATTACAGGAAATTTATACCAAACTTTTCCTCTCTCTCAGCCCCGTTATCTGATCTAACGAGGAAAAATGTTCCAAATAGAGTCGTCTGGACGCCTCAGTGCGCTGATGCCCTTCAGACTATTCAGAATTTATTTTCTACTTTCCCCCTGCTTGTTTTACCCGATATACGCCAGACATTCATCGTCCGAACGGATGCATCAGATAAAGGAATAGGCGCCGTGTTACTCCAACAGCGTGACGGTTTCTTGCGACCGTGCTTATATGCAAGCCGGAAATTACTTGATCGAGAGACGCGCTATGCGATTGTCGAACGAGAGTGCCTCGCAATTGTTTACGCGGTAGATGCATTTTCTCGATACTTATTAATGTCCGAATTTATAATTGAAACGGATCATCGACCATTACTGTTTCTTAAGTCGAACAGAGCCAAGAATGCTCGACTAACCAGATGGAGCCTTGCGCTCCAGGAATACAAATTTACTATTCGGGCTATACCTGGGGAGGATAATTTACAAGCTGATGTATTGTCCCATTTGATTTAGTGCTCTAAAATAGTCTGTTAAACATTGAGGTTGAGCATTTTTCACCTTTTTCGGAGACCGTGGATGGTTTCACATTATATTGTCCTACCAATTATGGACATTCTTTCTCAAAATTTCCATGTGATTCCTTTTTCCACTAGCGTCCATCCTGACCATGACCTGAGTTTCAGACAACCTTGACGCCTTTAAATTTAAAAAAATTGTCTGCGGGTCAATGAGATGAGGAAATGGCAAACCGAGCGACCAGACCTACTGCTGCCAGGATACCATTACTTTAATTAACTATTGTTCGTTCATGTTCTATGAATGTATTAATTACGCTCAATGAAGCGATGAGCTAGTTGCTCAATATTTCAGTCTTTACAGTATGTCTGTGTGAGATAAGTTTATCACTTTAATTCTTAAGTGCTACAATAATTATATATTATCACAGAACGTCGCATATAAATATACATATGCTATTGTCCATCGATAATGCACGTTCTTAGAATTATTTTTTTTTGACTTTCAGTAACGATATATTTTTTACTATATAGCCCTTTCCAAAGTACTATTACATAGCAACGTTAGTAGACAGTTATGTCGTTCAAACCCTAAGTTTTCACTGGGGTGGGGGATGTGTCAAGAATAGATTTGGTTCATGGGTGTTTCCACTGGCTAAATTTTTGTGAGAGAGCAGTGAGTAATTTTTACAAACGTAATTGTTGTGCGAGCCAGCATAACTTGGTCTCGTAAACAATTTGTTTTGAACAGTTTTTTTTATAATAGATAGACAGAAGGTGTGGGGAAGGATAGACGGACAGCGTAGGTGTGCATGGCTGAGCACTTGTTATATCTCGTGTTTTGAACTAGGTTTAGTAGAGAGGGAAGAGGTGAGTAGGAATTAAATGTTGTTGAGACGTCGGTTGACGTACAGAAAATCCGTGATCCAGAGTAAAAGCTCGGGGTTTTGAACATGTTAAGAATTTATTGCTATAAAATTACATTTTATTGTCTTGAGTGATTCGACCTTTGATGTCGACCCAAGGTCGTTGCGTAGGGCTGTTACTTAAAATAACTCAGTTCGGCAGCTGAGCTAGAAGTGGTTGCACCAATCACAATCCAGGAATTAGACGGTAAGCTGCAGATGCAGTCCAGTATTTAAGGCCATACAGAACTTAGTTCTGGGCCACATGTAGACAATCCATTTACGAGGTGGACGGCGAGCTCTCAGCCAGATGAGAAGTCATAGAGACGCAGCGATTGAGCTGATATGTACAGTGATGGAGCATTGTCAGAAATCTACGCTCCTGAGCCCAAGCCTACTTGTTTGAGCATTAAACCCACAGCGCTAATATCAAGTGAGGGCCGAATGGTGAGCTAAAGATTTTAATTCCATCCTGAATTTACAGCCATCTACACATGTAGACTGTTGACCAGTACTGCCAGACCACATGCATTTCCCGCGACCACGTGTGAACTACACCAGAGCGCGCCTGGCAGAGACGCTATATAAATATGTTTTAGTATGAAGAGAGATAGAACTTTAAACCTTACAGGATCCGTCGCCTTCGGGCGCGGATTCTTTTGAATGTAAATTTATTGTGACTTAGATAACTTCATATTACATTGCCTTAAGTACTTCATAGTTGCTCCTCAGCTTAGCTGAGCATTTTCAGTTGCTATTGTATTCGTTATCTATTGTATATTTTATCTTTGAATTTGTTAGATATATAAACTTTACAGTCTGTTACCAGAGGCAGCAAAGCATGGGAAGCTGACAGAGTCCAGCAGGCTATCAAAAAAAGAGAACGGCGCAAGAAAAGGCCCAGTGGTACTGAACCAACGGAGCACTCTTGTCATTTATGCGGAAGGGTCTGCAGGGCAAAAATAGGACTTATCAGTCACATGAGAAGCCATAAGTCATGAAAGAACAGTCTTTCCATTCTGTCCTCTGTGTCCTTTAGTTCTCTTTATTGTCCATGTGTTGAAATTCTCAACAATTTCTGTTCTTTATTCCTCTGGTGTTGTTAAGGTCATCATCATACCTGATGGACGAACTATTATTATTATTATTATTACAATCTGTTACTCAAATTGATTTATTTAGTTTTTAGAGTGAAAGTTGTTTAATTGTTGTTTTTTTTTGTGCTCGTGTGATTGGGAAGCGGACCTCTCGATCTATATTCCCCAAAATCCCGATCCGCGACAATGATATTATAATTGTCACAGCCACGATTTTATTGCGTGTTTGGACGTGCTCGGTAGTTCGTGCCCTGATAATGTCATCATCACCTTTATCATCGTTTGAGTCATCATCATAATCATCATTACCATCATCATTCTACCAACAGCCACAAGTTTGAACTTTCACAGATGTCGAGAACAAAGGTCAAGGCCATGAGGTAGAGGACCAATGACTCAGCCACAACTGACACTGTGACAGGTTTTGTGAAAAGTTAACACAAGATACAAATTGGAATGTTACGTTAAAATTTTGATATGCTGTTTATTCATACTGAATACTTCTTGTTTAAACGCATGTCTAGGCTCAATTTCAGGCCTTCCAATATCAAGTGAGACATGATGTCTCTTTATTGCCACACCTACCGGCATTAATTTTGTGTATTCCCGTTTTCCTTTCCAATCTGTGACTGTTTCTTTCTTTATTATCTTGTAGTTCAGAATATAATGACATTCAGATTTACTTTTATTTTATTTAGTTATTTTGCCGTTTAGACACCGACTTACAGGCGTAAAATACATTTCTAGAAGCTGATTTTAAACTGCTATTTTTTGGTACAATTTCTGCTTCTTTCGGCGTTCCATACAATCTTATCTAACCCAACGTTCACGTAGATGGCTCGTGTGTTAAAGAAAACCTGTGTTGGTGCAGTCTGTTTATCCAACGATAGATGGGTCAAGACGCACAAAGCAAATGGTGGGGAAGTTGTTGGTACATGGCACATCGATCCATTTCCAGCCTTGGTCTTTGTTAATGGCAGCACAATTGGAGGATGTGTCAGTGTGAGGACGTCCAGCAGCCCAGTTACTCCAGTTAGCGATGGCCTCTTCGTTCTGAAAGATCAGATGAAATAAACGAAAGAAGCAGGCCTAGACTACAAACTACAAACAAACTTCGATATTTAGAAGAAAAAAAAAAAAGGTTCAGAAAGAAAAGGCATACAGAAAAAATTAACAGAATTCCACCGATAATGACCTTGGTCTACTGAAAGTTCATAGGAATGAATCAAATGAACTTGACATGAAATAGTTCCACATTTAGACAAAAGAGAGAGACATAGAGAGATAGATAGAGAGATAGATAGAGAGAGAGACAGAGAGAGAGAGAGAGAGACGAACAAGAATCCTAGAGGCAATAGTCTTTTTGTCAGAAAATGCACGTAAAAGAAACAAGTATAAATATTTTTGTGAACAAGGAAAAAAGAAAACCTGAGCGCCAATGGCCTTATTTTTTTTCATTCTGAAAGTTCACCAAAAAAAAAAAATTATAATAATTAAGAAACAAACAATTAAATATGAAAATTCCACATTAACAAACAAAACATGAAAAAAAAAAAAATCTTTTTCACCGTATGGAACTCTGTCACCATAAAGCATTTGCCACATCATTCTGTTGTACATCTTTTAGTGGAATTTTTTTTTTTTCCTTTTCAACACATCCCAAATATTGAAATATCATTGGTTCGCTATTACTCTCATCCACACTGGAGATTTTTTATTTTTTGTACATCTAACAGAGAAGAATGTCAAAATGCAATGGGAAAGAACTTCAAGCAACTTTACAGTTGAAACTTGCCCTACAATTATTACAACAAGGTCTTTCTTTTTCAAACCGAAAATATCGTTTCACACATGCGGTGGGAGTATCTCAGTTTTTGTGTTTGTGTGTGTGTGTGTGTGTGTGTGTGTGTGTTTTGTTTGCCTTGTCACATTTCTGGCAGTTCGTACATCTTGCATGATTGGTTCTTTGTTCAGAGGGTATCCACACACAGAGCCACACGGACAGCCACACAGACATCCACGCCGACAGCCATCTTCTGTTTTTAGATTTTTGTAAAATATTTTTTTTTCTTTTTGCAGGGAAGGGGTTGGGTGGGGGGGGGGGGTCAGACAGAGGGTTAGTAGTGGCCAGAGGTTTTTGACAAAACAACGTTAGAAACTACAATGTGTTTTCTGCCGAATGGTTCCCATGTAATATGATAATAAAACTGGCCAGAATAACTATTAGAGATTAGAATAAAATGGCGCCTTGTGAACGGGACAAATTTTCAACATGCAGCATGAGAAAATTTCTCAACTCCGAGTGTTATAACAGGAGACATAACTGTTGGTGGCTTATTTCAGTAAACTGTGTCTTTTTTCATTGGTTGTCTCCCATAATATCAAGAAAACTTCAATTATTTTTATTTTTCACAACTACTCTGTGTAAGTTTACATCTCCCAGATAGAGGTGTTTTTTTTTTTTTTTCAAAAACACAGAAAAACTGAGTTTATCCTTATTCATTCATTCGTTTTGGCAAATTTTCTCCAAATAGTTTTTTTTTCAGCAAGAAAATCTATTTCAGTATTTTGACCATAATTATGCCCAAAAAAACTGTCCTTATCAAAAACTGACGTCCTCCGGCAAATGAAAAAAATGAAACTAGGTGTAAACGCCAAGAGCAGCAAAACTTCCAAAAACAAAGACCTCCAAGAACTGAAAACTTACGTGATGAGACATGTAGAGCCAGTGACCCTCAATCTGTAAGTCCGTAGCCCCGAGCCAGATAGTCTTGGTACTGCCTAGATTCAGAGTGCTCAGATATTGGCCTAGACTTGTCTGATGTTCAGCGCTGGGAATTTCCAGCACCTTGCCGTCTATAATGTCACAAGCCGAGGCAGCTTCGAAGAAATTCGTCGCTTCGTTAATGTACTTGAAGCAGTAGTCGGAATATTCCTTGTAACCAACAGGGCACTCTGTCGGGGTGTCTGGAACGAAATTTGGGACGAAAATGAATAAAAATGAAAACTGTTGAGAGAGCGAAATTACAGATCTTCAGTCCAAGAAACGGAACATCGAGGGAAATATTGAAGTGGGTAGAAAAGAATGGGAAGGAACTGCTCATTGTTCGAGGGGGCACCACTAGAAGTATTGGAATTACGACCCTTTTTGGCAGAAGAGTAGGGGATGACGGGTAAAACAAACGAAAGAATTCTAATATCGCGCATGAATGTACAACATGGAAATGCAGCCTCTACCTAAGAAACAATTACGGACCAAGTTCTCAAAAACAAAAAAAAATGTTGTTCTCCGCAAACTTGAATGGACACAATTATACTTTTAGCCTACGTGTATAATAATAATGTATTTTTAAAAAGAACAAAAAAAAAAACACATACATATTAACAATATTATGCATTTTTTCAACCGTCTTTGCCGAGACACGATACCAACCAACCTTTTGTGCAGATTCCTTGCGATCTGACGTGGTGCCATTTTTTAACGTTTCGGGAAGTGCCTTTTTTTTTTTTTTTAGGCTTTGTTTAAGTCACAGTTTTTCAGGCTGACCGTTTACCGTTGCATCCGACTTTGACCTGTACCAGTGCCAAAATTTATCTGTTTGGCTTAGCTTGACTCGAATGATAATTCACACAAGTCGGCTGTTACATTTCACGCATTAGATCTACTTATTGGTCGCTTATAGTGAAACTGAAATTATTGTCTGCCATTCGTTCAAACTTTCTTCTTTATCTCTTTTGAAATCTTCATAGACCCAGCTGAAATGATACTAACGCTTGCAACCAATCTGGACACGCATACACTTCGCTGGAACTTTGTACATGCCATTGGACTACGGTCCCGTAACAACCAGGCGTTTCAAGGTAGAGACTCGCAATTGTCTGGAAACTTGACCTCGGGAGTGTCAAAATATTAAACTGTATCAAGAAATTACACAAATATAATATCTTTCTATGTGTATCCCTCCTCTCTCTTCATCTACCCGCCCGTGCATTCATCCATCCACCCATCCATGCATTCATCCATCCACCCGTCCATGCATTCTTCCATCCACCCATCCATGAATTCATCCATCCATCCATGCATCCATCCATCTGTCAGGGTTTATGTGCTATAAATGCCGTGCTGGGTCACGACTTGTAAGGAGTTGATTTTTCACGGTCTCGTTGATTATAACCAGCGTAATTTGTCCTTGAACTGTCCTCGTGAACAGTTTGTTTTTGAAACATTTTTTCTTAGAGATGGAAAGAAAGTGGGGCGAGATAGAATAAATGGATAAGTTAGGAGTGACAGTGCAATTCTCGACCCCGTGATTTTGATGAACACTCAGAAGGGAAGAGAAGGGGTGAATAAGGATAGATAGTTTAAGACGCTTAGTCGCGTTCAGAAATTCGTACATAAAATGTAGAAAGCACGAGGGTTTAAAGATTTCAGTAATTGTTTTGACATTTTAAATTGACCTTGTCTGTTTTTAGTACAAGGCCGTGACCAACTCCCACGT
Source organism: Onchidella celtica (assembly GCA_963931925.1). Classification (NCBI taxonomy): domain Eukaryota; kingdom Metazoa; phylum Mollusca; class Gastropoda; order Systellommatophora; family Onchidiidae; genus Onchidella; species Onchidella celtica. The sequence continues at coordinate 1,483,191 of OZ007580.1, read as the reverse complement.
AGAATATATTAATACTGCGAGATGAGCTCGCATGGATGCACCAATCAAATCTAGGGATTTGGACGGTAATTTGCAGGTGGCTGCACAGTATAAAAGTGTAGCCATACCTATGTCCATTACTCCATACAGAAAATTCCAATCTGTGCAGGCGTCGGCACGATTCTGCCTGAAGAATCATAAGACTGTTGATTCATGTCTAGTCCACTATAGACATTGAGATGAAGCCATATGCTTGAATGAGATATGCCCACTGCTATTGTCTACTGTTCCCTGGTTTTTCTAATACCAGGGACCAAGTGTAAGTGTTTGTCCTTTGATGATTCAACAATGAACGAGGAGCTGAACATAATTTATCCAGTAGGACAGGATTGCCGCATATACTAGGAGTGCTACCCAAGAATGCAAGACAAAGAATTATATTGACTTGCAACTAGTATGAATGTTTGGCATACACATCTGTGAATTGGGATTGATTTGTCTGGATGAGGCTGGGGATTGCCAGCCCATCCTAGAGTAGATCCAATAGACTTAACTACGTCAATTTATATTGACGAGCTTGATCCATTATAAGCGGTAGGCACAAATAGCTGAGATGACATCGTCGCCAGATCTCATATTAGTAGATTGATTGATAGATAGTAGGCAGACTATATCTGAGAGATATATAACTAGTACTTAAATTGTTAGTGAGTCAGAATGATCATAACCTTATAGGAATCTAGAGAAGACTTCTAGTGACATATTATTGAATTTTCATTTGATGCTGCTGATGTTGTCTTTTAGTATGTAATAGATCTAGACCAAAATTGTTAGGAAATTTAATGTAATTAAATTTGTGGCCCTGCAGGTCTGTTTATGAAACTTATTCAGATTGTTCTTAGTGTGTGGCATGGTACGAAAGAGTAAATAGTAAATACCTCTCGATTTAAAATGCAGTCATAATACGATCTTTGAGAAGACCCTCTTCATAACAGCTAGAGGGCACTACCACCCAGTACCAGATTTGTAACACCATCCACCCATCCATGCATTCATCCACACATCCATTCATTCATCCATCCACCCATCCATGCATTCATCCATCCACCCATCCATGCATTCATCCATCCACCCATCCATACATTCATCCATCCACCCATCCATGCATTCATCCATCCACCCATCCATGCATTCATCCATCCACCCATCTATACATTCATCCACCCATCCATGCATCCATCCATCCACCCATCCATGCATTCATCCATCCACCCATCCATGCATTCATCCATCCACCCATCCATACATTCATCCATCCATCCATGCATCCATCCATCCACCCATCCATGCATTCATCCATCCATCCATGCATCCATCCATCCACCCATCCATGCATCCATCCATGCATTCATCATCCACCCACCCATCCATCCACCCATCCATTCATTCATCCACCCATCCATACATTCATCCACACATCCATGCATCCATCCATCCACCCATCCATGCATTCATCCATCCACCCATCCATGCATTCATCCATCCACCCATCCATACATTCATCCATCCATCCATGCATCCATCCATCCACCCATCCATGCATTCATCCATCCACCCATCCATGCATTCATCCATCCATCCATGCATCCATCCATCCACCCATCCATGCATCCATCCATGCATTCATCCATCCACCCATCCATCCATCCACCCATCCATGCATTCATCCATCCACCCATCCATGCATTCATCCATCCACCCATCCATCCACCCATCCATGCATCCACCCATCCATTCATTCATCCACCCATCCATACATTCATCCATCCACCCATCCATTCATTCATCCACCCATCCATGCATCCATCCATCCACCCATCCATGCATTCATCCATCCACCCATCCATTCATTCATCCATCCATCCATCCATGCATTCATCCATCCATGCATTCATCCATCCACCCGTCCATTCATTCATCCACCCATTCATGCATTCATCCATCCACCCATCCATGCATTCATCCATCCATCCATCCATGCATTCATCCATCCACCCATCCATGTATCCATCCATGCACCCACACATGCATTCATCCATCCACCCATCCATGCATTCATCCACCCATCCATGCATTCATCCATCCACCCATCCATGCATTCATCCACCCATCCATGCATTCATCCATCCACCCATCCATGCATTCATCCATCCACCCATCCATACATTGATCCACCCATTCATGCATTCATCCATCCACCCATCCATACATTCATCCACCCATCCATGCATTCATCCATCCACCCATCCATGCATCCACCCATCCATTCATTCATCCACCCATCCATGCATTCATCCATCCACCCATCCATTCATTCATCCATCCATCCATCCATGCATTCATCCATCCACCCACCCATGCATTCATCCACCCATCCATGCATTCATCCATCCACCCATCCATGCATTCATCCATCCACCCATCCATGCATTCGTCCATCCATCCATCCATGCATTCATCCATCCACCCATCCATACATTCATCCACCCATCCATGCATTCATCCATCCACCCATCCATGCATCCACCCATCCATTCATTCATCCACCCATCCATGCATTCATCCATCCACCCATCCATTCATTCATCCATCCATCCATCCATCCATGCATTCATCCATCCATCCATGCACCCATCCATCCACCCATCCATGCATTCATCCATCCACCCATCCATGCATTCATCCATCCATCCATGCATGCTCGCTGAATTTTATGGATGACCCTGGACATCTCAACAGCAATGCCAAAGACCATTCAGACAACTCGTACTAATCCAATTTGACAATTTGTAGATGACCATGACGTTATCTAGCCTACTTACAGTCTAGTCACTATTGTGTCAGAAAGAAACATCCAAATTTTGGGAATCTCAGATCATAGGGCCCCAATAATGATCTTCAACGTTCACACGTTTAACCGGGGTCCATCCTTATATAAAACGAACGCAAATCTGTTTGAAGGCTCGCATTTGGTCTACTTAAAAAAAAAAAATATATCTATATCAGAGACAAAATTGTAAAGCAGGACATCTGTCACTGAGATGGGAAAGGATTTGAGAAGCATTGTGAAGGCAGCTTGACAGCAGTAAAGTATCTACAATATGCATAAAAGAGTGAGAAAATCTATTGGTCTGGAATCAGTAAATAATTTAGAAACCAAACTGAAACGAACAGTCGGGAAGGAGAGATATTTGTGCTCAAACTCTGCTTGAGAAAAGACAAACAAAACAGTTGGAAATAATTCACCTAGAGGAGATACGAGATGCCCAAATTAGCACAGGAAAAAAATGGATACAGGGAAAAAAATGGAGGCAGAGTTCACAAAGCTTTTCTTAAAAAGAAAAAGGCAAAAAACAAATCATTTATAATGATGTCAGGCGACCACAATAAGACAGAATATAAAAGACCGTAGAACGCAATTTTTGTTTGTTTGCGATTATAGGTAATATTGTATATAAAAATGTGCTTTATGAAAATAACCAGTTTGCAGTCTGATTTCTGTCCGAGTGCAAGACAATCTACAGTTCTACAGTATAAACATGAAAAACAAGAGTCTCCTACCCGCGGCAGCAAGGACAATTAGACTGGATGGGCGATGAACATCATGATGCTGTTGTACTGGGCAACAAATTGAGCAGTCTGCAGGCTTTGTATTTTATACAATATACGTTAAAGATAAGGCCGCGGTGAAACAAACAAGCACACACAAGAAAAAAAGATTTTTGCTGAGATCATTGACAGATGTTGATGTTGCGAAATGCTCTGGTCCTGGTTTGTCCCAGGCCAGTGACGGCAAATATCATTAACACACCCAGGCCCGGACACAGAATCTCTCAGCAGGACACTTTCAATCTGGCCAAATTGTTTGATTTAAATGATTAAATGAGTGGGAAAAAATGAAAATGATAGTAATAACGTCAGAAAAAAACTGTATTTATAACATAAAAAAGATATTTGTAAAATGAGAAAGTATTCTAAACATGTATTAAAAATGTAACGCCAGACACTAATGGGTTAACGATAACTTTAAGAAGTAGATGATAATGTAGCAGGTCACTGGAGTAGGTTTACCACGGGAAATCCCATTGTGTGCCTTAGACTGTCAAAACAGCTGTTCAAGTGAGCGAAACTCAATTAGTGAGGCAGATTTGTGTCATAATACACACTAATTGTGGGTTTTGTGGTAAAAGCACCAAAACTTCCACAAATGAGGTTAAGGACATACTAAAAGAATTTAGATATAGTGCCAAGCTGAATTTTTTCCCAGAAGCCCATAAATTTCAAAAATCCAAGATGGCCGCCATCCGAGACAAAATATCTGTAAACGGTCATATCTTTGCCAATATTTGACACAAAAACATAAATGAGGAGTCTTTTTGTATGTTTTCAGACATAAGGAATCCAATAGAACCATTATTTAGTTGATAAAATGCATATAAAACAACATATTGATCAAATTCATGTTAAAATTCCAGATAGCCGCCATCCTTGATATCTGTAAATTGTCATATCTTTGTGAATAGTTAAAGCAAAAACATAAATGACTCGTCTGTAAGTTATTCCAGGTACTGCCCTGTGTACTTTAATTTTGATCTGTACAATCATACAATCACGAATGCCTAAAGAGGCTGGTCTCTTTTTTACAAGATGGAAAAGAGATTTCTCAAAGGCAAAAGCAAATGATGTGTATGTGTGAGGTCTTGTATTGCTATACCTGGTCGTTCCATGCAATGTTGTTACTCAACAAACTGCTGAACTCTGGCAGTTTAAAATATAGAGTACAATGAAAGTCCGAGTGGCCACCTATGTGGTTTGGAAATCATGAGAGAGTAAGAGCCACTAAGGCAAAATCAGTTGACTTAGTTTGCTCTTGACTAAGTTATTTCCCAAGAGTATTAGCTGGGTACGCAACAACAACAACAACATACAATCACGTAACCACACAAATCATTGTCCAAAACAACAAAATCGTAAAAGGAGATGGTGGGGCAGTAAGGTTGTTGCAAAACCCCAAAGCTCTATTGCGTTGGATGGTGGCGGGACCGGAACTAGCAAGGGTTATTGAAGAGTTTGAGGTTAATTGTCTGGATGGAGGTACAGGGATAACTAACAGAACCAATCTCAAGCGCCACGAGCATACTGCGTCTGCACAAGTCAAATTTGCCAATGAGGTTGGTGCTCTCGTTGAAGCATTTGAAGATATGGGAAATCCATTCATTGAAGAGAGTGGCGACCTCCTGATTCTTGACAGCCGAGATGTCGCTGATCCAGCTATAGTCCAAACTGTGCGTGTAATAGAGAAGACAGGCCAAAGCCAGTATGACAAGTACATGACCGAGCGAGTGATAGAGCGAACCAAATCTGTTTTTGATATTATCAGTAAAAATCAAATGCCCTTGTTCAGCAGACCACCATCGAGAGTTCCATCAAAAACAAACCAAACCATCACATCCTTAAAGAGTGACTCTTCGTTGTTCTCAAGATTGTACATTGCTAGTCAAACCCGCGATGGAGACTTGGACAATTTCTTCAAACATGAGAATCATGCATATCCTCCTTCATTGTCCCAGCTAGGAAAACTTCGGTTTGGCACGAAATCTGACCTTGTCGAATGTCTGGAAAAGTTTTGCACATCTTGTGGAGAGGCTCCATTGATTGACGTCATCATATTGTATGGTGCTGCCATCATCAACATGCTGAAACCAATCGGTGTGAAGTCATTCCAAGAATATGCCACACATGTTTTTCTACCGTTCATCAAAGCCCAGCTGCGAAACGTAACCAGAATGGACATTGTTTGGGATGTGTATCTGGAAGACAGCTTGAAGTCAACAGCTAGGGAGATTCGAGGAAGAGGTATTCGGCGGCGTGTTGCACCTTCCAACACAATCCCAGGTAATTGGCAAGAGTTCTTGAGACTGGCAGACAACAAGACGGAACTATTCGACTTCTTGGCTCACCAGGTGGTAGAAAACCTTTCTGGAGAGAAGGACGTCTACACAACATGTGGTCAGAATGTGCTGTGCTCTCGAGTTCACCAAGACATGTCATCTCTTGCACCATGCACACATGAATAGGTGGACACCAGGATGCTCCTTCACGCAGTTGATTCAGCAAACAAAGGATATCGCAGAATTATGTTGCGTACTGTGGATACAGATATTCTCGTCCTGGCAGTGTCCACTGTTGTGTGCCTTGAGGACACCGAAATCTGGGTTGCGTTCGGCACTGGCAAACACCTGAGGTACATTCCTGCACACGACATCGCCAAAGAACTTGGTTATGAAAAGGCATGTGCACTTCCCATGTTCCATGCCTTCACGGGTTGTGACACTGTGTCTTCGTTTGCTGGCAGGGGAAAAAAGACTGCATTCAACACATGGAAGGCTTTCGATGACGTCACACCTGTATTTTCTACCTTGTTGATGGACCCATCGGCGTTCAACAACGATTGCATGTCTGTGTTGGAGACATATGTTGTACTTCTGTATGACCGCACTTGCACAGAAACTACTGTGTACTCGGCCAGGAAGCACATGTTCACCACCAAAGACAGATCTATGGACAACATACCCCCAACAGCAGCAGCTACAGCACACAAAACGGGCAATATATCAGGGTGGATATGTGTGGGGACAGGCACTCGTCCGTTCTCCAGTTATTCCATCTCCAGACACATACGGTTGGCGAAAGAGTGTGACACAAGGCTGGCAACCATTCTGGACACTGCTGCCAGAAGCGGTGGCCTCATGTTCTGAATTATTAAAATGTGGATGCAAGAAAGGGTGTAGAGGACTATGCAAATGTGTCAGGGCTGCTCTCAAATGTACATCACTCTGTCATTGCAACGGGAACTGTGACCACAATGATAGCAATTAGGTATTATGATATTCCACATCGGCAATCTAGACATAGTAACCACTCATATATATTCAAAATTTAAGTGGTAACCATTTTGAATTTTACATGAATTTGTCAATATCTTGTTTACTATGCATTTTATCAACTAAATAATGTTTCCATTGAACTCCTTATGCATGAAAACATACAAAAAGACTTCTCATTTATGTTCTTGTGTCAACTATTCACAAAGATATGACAATTTATAGATATTGTGTCTAGGATGGCGGCTATCTTTAATTTTACCATGAATTTGTCAGTATGTTGTTTTATATGCATTTTATCAACTAAATAATGGTTCCATTAGATTCCTTATGTCTGAAAAAGTACAAAAAGACTCCTCATTTATGTTTTTATGTCAACTAATCACCAAAATATGACAATTTACAGATTTTTTGTCTCGGTTGGCGGCCATTTTGGATTTTTAAGTTTTTTGGGCTTCTGGGAAAAAATTCAGCTTGGCACTATATCTAATTTCTTTTAGTATGTCCTTAACCTCATTTATGCAAATTTTGGTGCTTTTACCACAAAACCCACATTTATTTCACAAAACTGCTGCACTAAATACTTAGGCCGCGTGTCCACCAAAGCGGAATAGTCACGATTTTTCACGGGTGGTGAAAAATCTGGACTGGTCGTTTCCTGCAGGTGTGTCCACCAAAACGGGCAGACTGTTCAGAAACGACCCGACCAGTCCATGGCTCAGCACTGTTGAACTTGGATGAATGGGAATGATGACGTCTTGCAAGAAAAAGAGGAAGTTAGCCTTTTTATGGGTTTGGTTAGAAAGAAGGAGAAGGGTTAAGCATAGATTCCATAAACATTGGATACATCCGATAGGTCGAGCTAGATTACTATGTGGTGAGTTCCACCATTTGTGTCCTGAAATTGCTCAAGATGCTGTGAAATTTAAAGAGTAATAATAATGGATGGCATTTATATAGCGCATATCCATTTAAAATGCTCTATGCGCTTTACAGAAACAACATGTCAATCGCAGAGCAGAATGGAGCGCCTGCGAAGCGCTCAACACACTACACTGCTTCTTTCTCTCTCCCTGTCTCGCTCACTCTCTCTCTCTCTACATCTCTCTATCTCAGAGCAAATTGTACGGCAGCCTGTTAGGCGCAGTTCACAACTCACAATAGTTCACAAGTTACTCACAACAGTTCACAACTTACAACTCAAATAATATTTGAATATTTATTAATAATAATATATATTTAATAATGAATAATAAATTTTATTGTTGCTGGTGGGGGGGGGGGGATGATAATGGATAAATTTTAATCTATTAATTTCAATTTTGCCCTGGCAGCGGCCTGTTCGGCCTGCCCTTCACAAAAATGTTAGTACTTGAGAATGACACCATCTTCGTTTGAACTTCTTCCCAGGTAGTCTTTGTTGCAGTGCTTTGGGTAGCTTTTGTCATAAATAAACCTGTACTTGAATACCTCTTTAATAAGTTTTTCATCTTCCATTTTGAATGTGACAAAATCAAACACTTCTACTAGATCTACAACAAATGTGTCAGAGAAAGCGGGTCAGGTCATACAAAACACTCCAAGGACACAGGTGGAAATAAAAGGCTAGGCTAGGGGCTTTTTTTATTTTTTAATAAACCGATACTCGAAACAAGGGAGCGGATCAGGCCATTAGGTCAAAACACACACGACGGGAGTGAAAAGATGTAGGCATTAATTTTATTTTCAGTAAAACGATAAATACGCACTTAAACCAGGTGGTTTGCGCGTAGACTTTGCTAATTTTGGGGTGCTGATTACAAATATGACATTGGTTTTGTTATTTGAGCTAAAAATCAAACATATTTTTTTTATCTGGCTGAGCCTACCGCTGATGAGTCACCCGGCAAACCGTCAAAAATGGTGCAAGCGGCATTCCAACCGTCTGGACGTTTGCCTGGAGCAGTCGGGTCGTTTTGTTGGACACACTTAATGACGATTCTGGTTGATTGCAAAGGGAAAAAACGATGTCCCGTGTCAACTCCCGATTTTCCGAGAGACTGGCGATTCTTAGACGTGACTGTTCTGTTTTGGTGGACACGCGGTCTTAGACCTAGAATAAGAAAAGTCCTGCAGTTAATCTTGGTTGACACTTGAAGAAACTTCGGCTGATTTTTCTCCACCAAAGCAAAATGTTGAGATTCAAGTTTTCAGAAAATTTATGTGCAGTTTTTTTTTTTTGTTGATTTTTACACTGTCATAACATGGAGCTGGACAAAGACAAAATCCTGAACCTTTTCGTGGTTCCAAGATCCATTCGAGGCTTTTTCTACTAACTGTCCCACTGGCCAGCTGGTTCCATATGTGTCGGGTTCGTCCTACCTTGTCGCACGTCCTTCCTTCACTCCGTCTGTATCCCGCCTCAATCATTCTGGTCATGGGGGAGGGAGAGGGGGGGGGGGGTCCAAGTGTCTTCTTCGCTAGCAATCGGTGGGTGATTATCCGTAGGAGCTCGTTCCTGTCATGCTGCAGATCTCCCCGGACAGCAGCATTGCCGGCTCTGGCCTGCTACACCGGCAAGTAGACAGGCTATCTCAGTGCCTCTAACGCCACCATAGCCCGGGCAGTAGGCCTATATCCATGTGAGAGATAGGGTGAGGCCTTGCAGGATATCAGGCCGTTAGCGCCGAAACATGTTACTGTCCACTTTCCGCAGCATGCCTGCGAAATTGTGACGATGACGACGTGGTCTGTCTTCTGCTGCAATGACGTAAGCCAACGAAGTGTCTCAGTAACAGCCCCCAGCTCTATCGCAAGCTAAACACAGTGACTTTGTGCACACCAGACCCTTGCCCACGGGTTGACCTCTCCTGTACCCACTCCTATCCATCCTTGATGTCGCGTTTGACAGATCCATCTGTGAAAAGGACGAAATCGCTTGGTGACGAGTCGACATTGATCGGCTCCCTGGCCTCAATCTCCGTGGCACCAAAGTTCCGTTTCCAGCATGTTCGACCCAGAGTGATGATTAGCCTGGCAAGGCTTCTGTCCTCATGGAAATGTCTGTTGTTATGTGACCAAAACCTAACCTTCAACCAAAAGTTATCCTTGGGAATAAGTTCATCTCGCCATCACCTTGAATATTTTCTAAAAAAACCCAACATATATTTTTCGGAGTGGGATGGAAAAAGCAAACATTTATATTTATGTTGTGACTATCTACTTACAAAGTTCATATTTGAACAAAGGAATGATGAAAGATGACGTAAACTTTGAACAGCGAGAGAATCCCAGTGGTAAAAAATGTCCCATTAAAATTTCTTATAATTTCTTCCACCAACAACAGCACCGACGAAACAGCGAATATTCCCAACTGTGTTGGCGGTGACAGCAATTTTCTAAACTTCACGGCATAAAAATGTTTTGATCCCTTTATCACTAAGAATGGTAGTTTTATATAACATTGTGGTTTTTCTAGATTCTAGTTTTAGTAAAAAGAAAAAAAAAAAAAGCTAGAATCTAATCTTTCCTTATTAACGGTCTACCGATGAACAGGTTTGACATTATTCCAAGGATCCACTCATCCTTTTCCCACATCGTACTCTCAGCTGACGGATCATAATCTGAAACAAAACCTAGTCTCACCGCATGGCCAAAATAGTCATGTAGTGAAAGAACGAGTGAAAAGCTGAAAGAAAAGGAAATAACAGGAAAATGTTGGCACAACTGAGGGCGCCCTTAAAGATCTTCGCGCTTTTTGTTTGGAAATTCCCGAACTTGTGGTTGCGTTCAGGTGCCGGAAATAATCTGCAACATTGTGCCCATGATGAAAACATTCGCGCTGTGAGGGCGCTGATTATAAACAAAGAAAAATCAGCTGATGGGCTGCAAACAACATCATGAAATACCAAGAGAAATCCTTTCAAGACAAAGAAAAACTGAAAAACAAGTTTGAAATAAAAGTCCTGGGCCCTTCTTTACAAGATCTCGGCGAAGAGTTCCCTCTTCTGGTGGTGATAGACAAGAAATGCTGTAGTTGTGGGGACCAAGAGCCATGGCTCCACTACAGGCCTTCTGCATATTACCCAGCAAACAACGTCACATCCATAGGTTATTAATCTGGTAGGTCAGCTCTGGTCGTTACATAATTGTGTTAAAATGGTCTACATCTCACCACAAAAAGCTAAACACATGGGGATTTTTAGTGAAGAATGCTTTTGTATGGATGCTCTCTGTGTATCTGAAAACGTCAGTACTTTCAATGCCCCATCCTAATGACTGACAACGGTCCCAGATTTAGGGACCTTCCACGGAGGACAGCGCATCCTCTGAGCGTTATTCACGACCTACGAGATTGGTTTTGGAAGTTTGCTGGACTTAGTCATGGCATATAGAACTAACTCTTTGGTATTTAAGACGTCTCTAAGCTCACCTGGGTGGGAACTATTCAGAAAATTTCCAGCCACTAACCATGTCAAAGTTTTCAAAATCTATTGCTTTAGACCACTGCGTTTGTGTCAGGGGGAAGAGAAAAAAGGTGCATCTTTTTAAGGGGCTTTACCGTAGAAAGAAGTTCTTTGGGGAGTCTATTTTTACCATCGTATTTAGTGTGAAACTTTCTTTATATTCTACGGTCAGCACTAGCTAGTACCTGTATCTTGCTGTCATTGAATCAACTGACTGGTCAGCCTGACCATCTCAGTTTCATTCTTCACCCCCTGCACCCCACCCTAGGTCAACTCAGAAACCTCAGCAATAATTTTAAAAATAGGGGGGGGGGTGGTGTGGTGTGGGGTAGAAGGGCATGCGTGGCGGATGAAGGTACAGCTACTGCAGCAACGTGTGCACATAGGGCATTTTGTCAGTGAACACACACATAGCCTACACGCATGATTTCTTCAGTATTGAACGTCATAAGGAGCGATTAATTATTGGTGTCCATTCCTCTTGTGAATTAATGCATGTCAAAGATTTCCCAAAATGTGAACTTTATAAGTAGATAGTCTAAACATAAACATAAATGTTTGCTTTTTCCACCCCCCAGGGGCGGGGTGTGTTTGTGCGTGTGTGGAGGGGGGAGGGGTGGGTGGGGTACGGGGACCCTGGATGAACCATGCCGTTGCAGGCTGTTGTGGTAGTGAAAAACTCCAGCACGACTGACAGCGTAACTTCTGTCTGTGCCCCGTTTGTTGTGTCAGTAATTCATGTCAGGGACAGAGTGGTAAAGCAGACTTAATTTTAAGTGGCGGACTATATGAGAAACAGACAGACAGACATATAGGCAGACAAATAGGAAAGTTATCAGGCAGACACAGACAGACGGACAGACAGAAAGATAGAAAGACAGAGAAACACACAAACAGGCAAACAGAAAGAAGACAGGCAGATAGATAGACAGACAGGCAGACAGACAAACAGAACCACGGTCGGAAACTTCCACTATAAATTACTGTCCTTTATCTCCTCTCTAGACAGAAAAAGAAATGTCCTAGCCATGTGGGAAGTTCATTATGTTTAGTCTGTACACTAAGGTTGTAGTCCGGAGATCTCCTTTCCGGTTTAATTGCATACAACGTGATTCTGAAGCTGAGACAACCATACACGCACAACTGTATGGCAGAGTTAAAAGGTTAAAAGTTAAAAGTTTACATTAAGATGGAGAGTTAACGTGATAAAAATTTACATTACGAAGCAGAGTATACAGGATTTTACACCCATAATGCAAAGTTGAAGGGATAAATGTTTATAACTTTAAAATGGAACATTATTTTCTGTGTGTGTACGCGTGTTGGCAGCTGCGGAAGAACCGTGTCGCCATGTCATGGAAGCAGGATGAAGATGTGTCTCAAACCTCGCGTTCGCTGATGCTCCCAGGAAGGACAACTCCATCGACCACTTCTTCCAGTAAACGACAGAGGCGAAGCAGCAGTCAGTCGCTGAGGGGACAAGCCACCTCTGAGGCCGAATTCTCCCCTAAGGACCGACATGGGAAAACGAGCCCGGCACAGACATCGGTGTCGTTTACAAGTCCATCGAGCCAGAAGCAATCACATCAATTGGCTAAGTGTTCTGAGCGAGTCCCATCGGAAGATTTCAGAGAGTTGGCTTATCCAATAGATTTATCGGAGTGCCTGACTGACGCACCCAAATGGGAGGCTATGGAGATACGTTTTCTAGACAAGAATAAATGTACTGTCCTCCGTCCAAAACTTCGCCCATCTGCCTCCGCTGAAGATAAATGCTCAAAGTCTGCTTCTTTTCGAAGTCGCTCCTTTGTTTCTAGTCGTCTGAAGAGGGAGACGAGCGAACTTGGAGGACACATCCGCAAGCAAACGGTCTGTGTGGAGAAGGTCCACATCAAGAATTTGCTCAACACCAAGCGGGAGAAGTGCGGGAAAGTTGGCTCCAGCAGGTTGTCTGAGTACATGCCCAATGAGAAAACCATCAGTACAGACTCAAGCCTGCCGGTGGTGGATGAGCAGAAAATGGCTGATAGAGAGGTGGAATATTTCGAGAGCAGAAGAATCGTCAGGCGGTATTCCATTTCCAGTAGCAACGAGTCTTCAGATGGCAATGGAGAAGGTGGCGTCTATCCTTCAGCTGATTACGTCAAGTTCACTAGCGACAGAGCCAGGGCATTTGCAAGGCGCGACCGAGAGAAACAGGAGTTTAAAAAAAACGATAATTATGGAGATAATGAGGAAGAAGAAGATGACGACGATGATGCAGACATTGAGGGAAGCAGTGATGATGTTGATGACAGAAATGATAAAGACGATGATGATACGGAGGAGGATGAGGAGGAAGAAGACGACGACGCACCGGGGAGTTCGGATGAATCGGAGGATTCCTATGATGAGAAAGTTGACCATAGAAAGGCTAAAGAAGAGAAAATTGGAAAGACAGACACAAATAAACATGGCTGCGGGGGAAGCGAGAGGGAGCAGGAGACCGTAGACCATGATAGCCGCGCCGTCAAAAATACCTTGATATCGAAAGCAGACAAAAACTACACCAAATTTCCCAGAGTGGAATGTGAGAGTTTCAGGGCACGGAATAACGAAACAAAACAGGCACAAGATAATGCCGGTAAATTGTCTACAAACACTTACAGCGAAACAAACACAGAAAAGATAACCCACTCGTCCACGTTTTCACCTACAAAAGAAATGAACAGAACTTACACTGACAATGTTCGTGGGAAGACCAGCTGTAAAACGATGTCAAGCCGTACACATGAAGGCAGTCTCAGAAACGCTGGTGCCCCAAGTCAAGGCGAACAGTCCATAATTGGTCCGGGTTTCCCTACACATAATGCCGCGCGTTCTGCATGTTTAGATGTGAAGAAAACTCCTAGTGAGGATAAAACGAGGTCAGTTTCGCCGGTTAAGACAGGGAAAGAAAGGAGAGAGCATGAGCATAAACTTGGCCAAAGCCAACAAGAGATTGATGACAGTTCCAATAAAAGTAAAAGCAACCAATCGTCATGCTTGATTCTAACTGATGACGAGGTGGCACGTTACAAGCAAATCGCTCTCCAGATACTGATGCACAGAAAGATGCATGCACAGATGAATGGCCGGGTGGCCAGTCATAAGCCGGTCCCGAAAAAAAGCTCTGAAAGCTGGAACTGGAAAAAGAAACGAAGTCATAGCTGTAAGAAGCTTCACAAAGCTCTACATCCAAAGCAGGCGGACTGTGGCACTTCAGAGGCCTCTACCAATTCCAAAGCGGGTGGTTTAGATCGCAACAGATTCTGGACCCCAAAGAGGATTAAAAATCAAATTGAAAAGCACAAAAACAGGCTGAACAAAGCAAAGACATCTTCCTTAGACAGAGGCTGGAACAAAATGAAACAAGACTCTGTAACAACTCAAACAAAATCAAGCGGGCTGAAAAGAGCTGCATCAGAGCTAACCAAGTGGAAGAAGCCGTCAGACAAACACAATGCTGTAGACAATTCTCTGCTGACACCTGAAATGTCAACCTTCAAGTATTCCAAAACCTCGGTGACCCCGAACTCCCAAATCAGCAGTAGGTGGAAAGGTAAGGGTGGCGGAGATAAATCTCGCAGTGGCGCTTGCTCAGCAGCAAAGACTGATCCTTTAAATCAGTCTCGACGTGCGTTCAGCGCTGTGAGCCAAAGAGCGTCCTCACCAATTGTGAAGAAACCGCCCGACAAAACAATACCAAAATCTCCATTCGAACAGTCAAGATGGAAGAGAAATGCCCCACACAAGTTCACAACCGATCTCGGCTCTCTTCAAGATGAAAAGATACAATCTAAAAAAGAAGACGCCTTAAATCTGCAAGTTTGCGAACCAGGGAATGGTGCAGGTGAAAATATCGGATTCAGAGAAAAACGCATTCTCCCTAGAGTTTTCACATCTTCGGGTTCGACAAATAGTCAAACATCACAAAAATCACATACTGCTCCAAATTCAAGGAACAGCGACAAAATAAAACCAACTCAAGGCAGTTCTGGATCTTCTGGAACTAAATTGTGGAGCGCTAGATCAAAAGAGAAAAATGGCAGATTTAGAAGAAATTTCTCTTCAGCCGATAAATTTGACCATTTAAGTCAAGACACAACCAGAGGGAGCACGTCCTCGGTCACTGACAGCAAACAGTGGTTTAAAGATTCAGCAGTACAAGCTGACCTAGGTGAGCAGGGAGTCTCTTCTAGTCACTGCTTAAAGCCCAGTGAAGATAAAGCAAAACAGACCGCACAACACACGACCAAATCTGAGCCTCCATCCAGCTACCTGGAACTGCTGCAAAACATTCTGAGGTCACCATCGGCGAGAGCAGCACAGGCCTTAGGTGTGTTTTTGCAACAACCGGACACTGGTCAAGTTCAGGAAAGTGATAATGATGTAACCGTGGACCAGATCATACGGAGTTATCAAGAAATATTCAATGAACTGAAAGTCATGTCTTGTAAGGAGACACTGCAGAAAAGTATACTTAGCCACGTCAAACCCGACATTTGTGAAGGAAAACGCGATGATTTCTTAACCACCAGTCTAACAAACAAGCCTAAGATATCGGGTTCGGAAAACTATTTGGGAAATCTGCATCAGAGATCAAATGGAGGAATTACAGAATGCTGGAATGCTACTGCAGACCACTCTAGCCCTTCACGTGTACAGCCGATGTCAATAGCTGACAAACTATCTCAGTGTGGAAGTAACGGGTCACTCACAAATGGAGGTCCCGTCATGTCAGATGTCCAGCAAAACCGTGCACATTTCCAGGATGCTGGACGAAAACAACAGAAAGTTAAGCAAACCTCGAGATCTGTGAAAAACCGCGGTGTACCCAATACTGGAGCTCTACAGAACACCCAGATGAAGGAAACAGGATGGTTGAAACGATTTCAACCTCGGGGAAAGAAACAACACTTGACGCAAAAATTCAACAGCTGGCCTCGTGGCTCCACGCAAACCACTGCGAACTCGGGTTCCAAGGAGACAAGCGAAGAACAGTTACTGTACGGAAATGGGACTGCTTTCAAACACACTAAATCAGTGTCAAGTACGCAAGGAAAAATAGTGGCAGCCACTGATGTAAAAACTGGACATCGGCAAAAGAATTCGCATTCTTCCATGGTGGCAGATGTTGGAGTTCAGAGTGATCTAGAAGAATTAAGCCAGTCTCGAAAATTTTGTCGGGAGGTGAGAAGACGTTTTCAACCAGTCCCTAAAGACACGGAGTCCTCCACCTCGCATAAATCTATTCCTCGCTATCAGTTCCATACAAGCTCTTCCCGACAAAAGTTGAACATGTCCGCATCGTCAGACCACATCACACAAACAAAATCGGGCACGGCGCCTAAACTATGCAGAAGTTATCAACACAGTTTACAGAAGCGCCCCTCTACACCCATTGCAAGGAAAGGTCGCGTTTTCATATACCAGACTTCCACCAATGGAGGCGCCTTCGATATTCCTATTTGTGAGCTGAGGTCCAACTCAGACAGCCGGCCAACACCAACTCACACACAACAGGTCAACAAGGACCAACCATTACACAGTAACTACAAGTATTTGGTACGAGTCAATCAAGATCTACACAAAGACAGCTCTACGCCATCCCTGTCTTCAACCCACAGTGAACCGCCCAACAAAAGAACTTTCGGTGAAAAGCCTACTATATCCAAGTCTCACTCACGGATTTTGACACGGAGAAATATCTTACCGCGCTGCCAGCCAAGTAGTAGTGGCAACATAAGTACACAGAGTGGTTTCAGTGGAGCATTTAGTGAAGCCGGTGATGTTCAGAATTTCCTGAGTGAAGACAAGCTGACACAAGTGAGTCAAGCAGCGATGTGGAAAGTTGATGATTTAATGCCTACAGTTTTTCAGTCCAATGAAAGGTATGAGAAACTTTTACGGAGTCTGCACGGCACTGGCATCACTTGCAGTGCAACGGAAGCGATTAGCATGCTTCAGGAATGCCCAGCGATAACTATCATAGCGCCACAGGCATGTCTAAACATATCACCGATAAAAGAGCCTCGCGGGCCACAGAATGTATTCAACTCAGTCGGACAGCCAGACGATTCAAAATCTTTAGATGAGCAAACCGACCATAAGAAGTTGCATTTGACTGGAAAGATGACTGAACCTACAACATGTCTGCCGAAAAAGGATGCCAAAGTATCATACTCTGACCAAGGAATGACAAGTCGGTGTTTCAGATCTAAAATTGTTCATACAAAACCTCAGGCAGCACCCATCCAGAAAGCAGCACTGACTGGACGTCTTTCTTTCTCCAAACCTTCAACTGGGCCATTTGCCAACTCACGGGCCGCTGCCAGGAGTAATAGCGAGCAGTGGAAGAAGGCACGACCCATAAGCGAAAATGTGCTTCAAGCCAACAGCTTTAAGCCGGATTTAGCAAAGCTGAGACAGACAGTGCAACCGGGAACTGTGAAAAGCCCCAGCGTAGGTTTAAAAGAATGTTCTCGCCTAAGATTCATTAAAAAGAGTCGCTCTGTTGACTTTGTAACAGCAGAAACGTCGAGAACCGAGCAGTGCCGACAACAGCACACACAGAAACCTGTGGATGTTTTCAAGCCCTGTAAACTCTCTCAGCGAAACTTACAGCATAATCTACCACACTGTCATGACCAAATGACCCAGCTCCAAGAAAAGATGACAAAAAAACCAACTACATTCCACAGTAAAGTAGACAGCTATGTTTCAGAACATATAAATGTTGGTGTACCAAATAGGAAGATCCTGTCAGATAGTCTTTCTCCACTAATGGCCCCCTGGGGCAAACCTGAGCCGTTAGATGTCAGAAATGTGAGACCTGAGATAGGCGAGAGCCAAACTTCCCGGATAGTCATCCCAGTCAAAGAAAAAAAGTGTGGGACACAGTTTCAAGCAGCCTTCACACCCTTCATTGGTATACATGGGAATATTGTCTATACCAAACAATGCTGTTCTGATCACAATGTCAAGGCATCCCGAGCAGTCAACGCCCCTGCAAAAACTACGGAAAGCAAACTGTCAGTGGCGGATATTGTTCCTCCTCCTCGCATGAGAAAACCCTTGGACTTCGCTATTGGCAGCAGAGTTGTCGGCGTTGAACCTTCTGCTCCGGAAAGTGAACATTTCCCTGGCGTGAACATAACAAATGTGATTACAAAAGGCTCGTCTAAATCAGATTCCAATTTGTTGTATCGGAAACAGGACATGAATAAAAATGTAACCGCAACACACCAGGACACCCTGACCAAGAGCACAGTTAAAGTTGATGGCAAACATGACCATACCCGACAGGTCTCAGATAGAATAGTTCAGTCTGCCAAACATACTGGACGACAGAGCCGATCACTTGAAAAATTACATGCTAATACAGGGCCAGTGGGAATCCAGGCCCAAAAAGATACAAAAAAGAAGATTTGTGCACCAGCTGAACTGAACTCGGCTTTAATATCGGTAAATGTGTACAAAAGTGATCTCGAGATTCCCGATCGTGGCCAAAAACAAGGTAGAAACAAAGATGAGCACACCACCGTTGCTGCCGAGACGATCAGTAAAGTCAATTCTGAAGTCAAAAACATTGGAGAATTAGTTCAGAACGAATGTGACCCCACAAATTTCAAGAGTGAA
This sequence comes from Onchidella celtica, assembly GCA_963931925.1. Taxonomy (NCBI): domain Eukaryota; kingdom Metazoa; phylum Mollusca; class Gastropoda; order Systellommatophora; family Onchidiidae; genus Onchidella; species Onchidella celtica. The sequence goes on along the minus strand of OZ007580.1, from coordinate 1,464,164 downwards.
AAAGGCAACACACAGCTCATTACATTAAAAGAGGCAAACATTATAACTTCACCAAGAAAGGAAGATAGACTGGACCAATTCAAAATAGAATCTTTCATGTCCGAGAAAAAGCAGATCTACTCCCCTCGGCAGAAATCACATATATCGGAAGATGAAAGCGAAACATCGGAGGGAGGAAGTTTGTTTGCGTTAAGAAAACATGCCGTGGCCAATACTTGTGAGATGATCCTACGCCAATCAAGGAACACTGCCAGTGCCACTGATAACGAGCAAAGACTTCTTCGTGACGATTCTCCTGAAAAACCTGTAGATATTTATGACTGCGATGGACAAACGAGGCCAAGAGTAAGTGACATGGTTCTCGTATTTGAGGCTGACGGGCTTCCCAAATGCCAGAGAGAAATACTCAGGAATGCTGAAACACAAGACAAAGATGGAAAATTGCTGCAGACAGTGGAAGGTCCAGCACTCGAGCATGCGAAAAACGAAGAAATCAAAGAGATTTCGCCAATATGTGTCGGTCCATTCGTCACAGAGGTAGAAAACCCAGCAGGGAAGAACAGTGATGCTCATTCTTTGTGGGAAGACAGGATGCCATGGAGTCCCGGCAGACAAGGATCGGGAGCTTGGACAAAGATCCAGACAGAACTTAATGTTGAAAAATTCAAACAAATTCCTACTAGTCCCAATCTACACATTCCCTTCAACCAACAAAGTGAAGCCAATGTGGATACAACCGTCCTGTTTGGCTGCAGATCTCAGCAAGCCCAGACGACCAATATCGTTCAGGATAGACGGGAAGAATTTACACCGAAGCCAGTGTTGCGAAAAACATCCATGAGATCTGAACATCCCTTTGTAGACAGCACAGACCTTCACGAGTCACCCCAAACAGGCAGAATATCAAATATCACTCCTAGTGCCGCCAGTCGGACTCTCACGGTTTCATATGCCTTGAATACAGAAGTAAGTATCAAGAAAAGAACAGCAGGAACTCATAAAAAATCGGCGGATATTGATAAGTCGGATCAAAGTTCACAAGTCACACAGCAACTTGAGCTACAACACGCGCCGGAAAGTCCCTGTGCTACTGCCGAAGACGACACAAGATCGAGCAACAAACAACAGCCTGTGAGCAGTTCACCTTTCAAGCCGAGTTCAGTCTCTCAGTCGTTGAACCAACACAAGAACGTAAGCTTAAAACACGCAAGGAAGGGATTACCCTCACAGCATTCCAAAGATCACGCTCTAGTTTCTGTTTCTGAAAGTATAGGGGACAAAGTGTCGGGACCAAAACGTGAGAACACTGGCCGCTGTCCTGCCTCACAGCAATGGACTGGCCCCTGTCCTGCCTCACAGCAATGGACTGGCCCCTGTCCTGCCTCACAGCAATGGACTGGCCCCTGTCCTGCCTCACAGCAATGGACTGGCCCCTGTCCTGCCTCACAGCAATGGACTGGCCCCTGTCCTGCCTCACAGCAATGGAAGATGAAATTTGCCTCCCCCAGTTCACCAACTTCAGAAGCTGGTTATGCCAGTAGCACTGACTCGAAAAGTCCACTATCTACACCCTGCATGCAGGGGCGAAATGGTCAGATCTCTATATCAGAAGACAGCGAGCATGACGGAAACTTTCGCACTGGCTCAGTGTGTGGAGCACTCGGGAAAATCTGCTTCAATCCCAGACATCAAGAACTAAAAAGAAATGAGGGTATTCTGGCACCAGAAGACATTGAAGCAGTTGAGCGAGATTTGAAAGATGTGGATGATGAAGTCTTAGACCTGAGTCCAGATGGCACTGACTGGGAGGTTGACGGAGCTGCAAATGACGTCACCGTGTCCCCAAATGAAAGAAACATTCGTAACAAACATCCACGTGGAGAAAGACACAAATTTCACCGGAGATTTTCTTACCAGCATGAAATTAAAGATCCAAAGGGTTCCACGTACAAGGACGGAGTAGTCACGAATACAGTTCAAAGATACGGTACAGAGAAACCATTTGAGCACAGTGCAGTAATCCCGAATACTGACAGACAAACCAAGTCGGGTGAATGCAATATCGATACTCGTGTTACTAATAACATGAATCAACTGAATATCTGGACGGATTCTCAGTTTGAAAATAAAGTTTGGGAGTCTCGACAAACTTCAAGAAACGTTTTAGACGGCACAGATAAAGCATCATTATATGGAAGGCTCAAGGACCAGACTCCACCCGCCATGGCGACAACTCAAGCAATTGCCGACAACCGTGAGATTTTCTTTGAAGGCAACATTGCTCCTACTAGTCCTACTAGGAACCAACACTCAAACATGAAGGAATTCTCTTCCGTGAAGGCAGTGAAGAATGTTTTTAAATTTGAGCACAGACAGGTTTACACAAATGGGAGGGATGTCGTGTCTAAGAGCAAGTTTGCGGCACAATCTGTTCAGTCTGAGCCAGCAATGTCAACTTGTCGGGAAGGAGAGTATCACTCAACTGATTCTTCCGATGACCTGCTGAATGTCTCCAGCGATAGTGCCCTTGATCATTACACCTTTACCAAAGTCAGACCCAGATCAAAATGTTACCCAAATGTAAGTCAAGAAATAAAGTCAATCTTGCAAAATTTTGGCCAATCTTTCCAGAAAAAGCGGCTGCCGAGCCATGAAAGTTCCTACTCTTGTGAGATGCAGGAAAAAAGAAGGTTAAAAAGCAACAACGAAAGCCCGGCACATCAGCGGGCCCAGGGCAAAGACACAGATAGTGCGTTTTGTATTGTGAGACGAACAGATGAAACAGCAGGTAAACCAATAAGAAGCCAAGGTAGCGGACAGCCACGCATGATAAAGTACCAACTCGATTCCCTTTCTCATTCCAAAAAATTGAGAAGAGCGACGGATGATTACGAGTTTGATTCTCAGTCACCAGAAAACACTGCCCAATCCTTGATCAAAGAGACGTCAGTCGAGATGGACACAAGATATCTGGGCTCACCAGTCACGCAATTGGCGGAGACCACCGGTTCTCACACGATTAGTGGAGCAACCACTGAGAGTGCAGGGACTCAAACGAGTAACATGTGGAGACCGTTGTCGTCCTATTCCACCCCTGACAGCTCTCAAGAATCTGATACGATACTGTGTCACACCTGTACCTCCGTTTGTTGCAGTTCAACCTGCACATCAATAGAAAAACAAGCAACAAACAACTTTTCCGGGCACAGTGTGGCTAGCACCTCATCTCTTTCAGTGGAGCTGGTGGGACATTGGCAGCCACTTGAGAAGGAAGACTTCCTTTTGAAGGATCAGATTGAAAGTGGTGCTCTTGACGAAACAATTAACGCAAGGTTACCCAGAAAAGAAGACACATTCATTCTCCACAGCAGTTCTCGGGGTGTACGTGTCGCGGGTAGTCTGGACGAGGCAAACACAATTACATCATCACAGATGAAAACTGAGAACGGTGTTCACAGACATTCTGTAGTGGGCGATTGTGCTGAACACAAACATGTTAGGGCCAGTGGAAAGGACAAACAGTTGCAGGGCAGACGCATCTCAATGACAGAAGTATCAAGGTGCTGTACTGAAGAGAAGGAGATTTCCATTTGTCCTTACTCTCACCAAGAAATCTCCGGGGACCAACCTGTAGAAAATACACAAACCGGGCAAAATCTTCAAGGACCGAGTACGTGCGCTTTAACAGTAGTATCGAATACATTTGTCGCTGACACCAACGTTGAAACATCACTGAAACAGACACATGAGGAGGATATCTCCACACAAAGACATGTGAGTACAGAGAACAATATTTCCAAGGAAAGTAATATCTCAAGAGAGAAATCTGGGGAAAAGAACACGCGAGGTGATAATTTTGCTAAGAAAATACACGGGAAATATAACACGCAGGGTGATGATTATGGACAAAAGTCAAAAACTCAATTTTTTCCAGCAATAGAAGATCTCGAGAAGAAGCAAAATGCTTTAGTAGAAACGCCCATCTGGATGTGTTCTTGCAAGGAACCTATTAGAGAAACTCATGATTTCCAAAAGCCGCTGAACCTCAAGAGAAGTTCTGTGAAAGACAGCACTGTTCAAACCACAATGTTTCCACAGATGCTTTATGCAAGCTGCCAAATTTCAGCCACCGTTCAGACCGAAGAGACACCAGTCAAAAGTTTGACTGTTACTGATAAGTCGTGTATGACTAAAGATCTTCACGACTGTGTCGCTGATGATGCAATGAAAGTCAAAACTTCACACTATCAAGACAAAAAACACTATACAAGAGAAAGCGAGGAAAAAAGCATACAATGCGATATACCAGATAGTTGTAAACAAATAAAACAGCAAGACACCAGATCTGTGCAAAAAACAGCAATGCCCGTACACAGTTCGTCTCAGACAGCATCTGGTGACAAATGGAGTCCACGAAAGATGTCACGATCACCTCAGATGACCGTGTCACGCCTTGAGTATCATCCACCACCTGACGTCGACGAGGAACACGAGACTTCATATCAAAACAGCAATTACTCCAATGACGGCGAAGGGTTGCTGGCTAGCTGTCCTGACCACGAACCCAACAAACTGAGCACCTCTGAGAGTCCATCAGAATGTAAACGTGCTATAGACTCCCTTGATCATTCGCCCAAACTGAAAGACCGGAAACTTACTGACGAGAAGCTTAGTCCATCGAGACCTCGTAGGTGTCTTACCAGGAATCTGACCAAAAATGCATACCTTCAAAAAATGGCAATGGAAAATTTGGAACTTTTCTTAAAGTCAGTACGCCCAATGCACACAGACAGACTGAGTCCATCAACGTCGCCGCCTAAGAAACCGCGAGCATGGCACGAAAGTCATTTGGCCAAATCATTACCTGAAAGTAGTATCAATTGTCAATTATCAGGAAACAGTACACCAACGCTAAGGAGTTACCGAGACTTTCACAATCCCATTTTTCTAGAATCAAGTTGCCCTTGTGGATTTATTATTGAAGAGACACCCAGGCGCGCTTACTCTGCATTTGACACTATATGTTTAAATAATGAAAATTTAAGCTGCAGTAAAATGAACACAACTAGGGTTGTGAACCCACGCACACCTATAGCATCGGCACCAGTTTGGCCCACAAACCAGTTTGTTATGAACAGAAATAAATTTGAGGAAACAAGAATGAATCAGACATACCTGAACAAGGGCAGCGAGGCTTTTCTTACCTTCAGTAACTACCCAAATATGCCTGAAAAAAACATGGGGCCAGGGAGGACGTCGTTTGACCTCATGCACGAGTCAGACGCATATTTTTACCGACAAAACCAAGACCGGATCTCCAAACCTATGGATTTTTTCCCGATGTCGGCCGATGTTTGCAATGGTGCCAGAAGAAATGACACCGAGTTTACCTCGCCATTACCGTTCCGGACACAACCCACGCTGTCACCATTGCAAGAATCTCATGAATATTCGTACACGGCGCCAGATAAGTGCAGCCACAACATCCCGCACCCCACCGGCACCAATACGGTAAACCCACTTCTCTCCAGACATCGGAGTCCACAAAAACTTAGAAATGAATTCGCGCAGATCTGCACGTGCGATCGGGCCTACCCATTCCTCAGCAGTTCGGCTTGCAGTGGAAGACAGGAGGTGCCAAGTCCGAGATCAGTGTCTCCAGCATCCCCGATACAACCCAATCTGAGTGCTATACTGAGCAGACTGAAACATCCATACAGCACTGACCATGACAGGTCATGGTATGAAAATGTCCTGACACCGGATTTCTCAGCGTTTGATTTCATAAAGTCTTTCGACAAATCAAACGTTCATGAAAAACCAGAGGCATCAAATGTTCAAAAACCATGTGCTTTCACAGAAGAAGAAATTGTCTCATTTTTCGGAGAAGATCAGCAAGAACCGAACAACTGCAGGAGAAATGGAAGCGATCCTCTACTCAAACCGCTTAACGTCTCGTGCCAAAAGGGTAGCTCCGGCCTGGAGAACGGACATTTGAACGTATTTCCTACTGAAGAGAGTGATAATATCATTCAGTTCAACAATGCAGGTCCCAACAACATGAACTATGAGAACTTGTCACCTCAGTGCGGATTCTTCACGCCATTTACTGATTTCACAACTATGAAAATAGTCGATAGAAGGAACAATCTCTGCGCTGATCCAATTCTTAAATATAACAATTTAGATTCTCCTCCCGCGAAAAGGGGAAATGCTATTTCCTGTCTTGATATCGACTTCATGTTCGGAGACCCCACAAATGAAGAGAAAAAAGTTCTGGATTGCCATGACACCAGTCCACAGGCATTGGCAGACAGGAAGCTTTCACAACACGTACAAATCGAGAGTTGTCGTGAATCTGAGAGACAGGAGCAAGGAGTGAAAAGCACCAGTCCAACATGCTGGCAGACAGAGGCTACCGTGGAAGGTATGACGTCGCTGTCTCCCACAGGCTGGGCCCCTCTTCATTTCTCAGGCTCAAAATCTGTGGAGGAACAAAATTCTGTACATTTTAAAGCGCATGAGGCTGCAGACACAAAAACATGCATCAACAACGGCTTTCCTTTTGATGGACCCGAGGCGTGTAAGCTACGTCAGAAAGATAATTGGTCGATTGAACACAAATATGGAGCCAAGTCTCCACACTTGAATGAGAGCCTGGCGTCCAACACACCTGGAGTCAGTCATAATGCCGACCATGCCAGGACTGACATTTTTAATGGATGGGGGAGAGAAAACACGGATGGCCACACTGTGCTGGAGAAGGAACACATCAAACCAAATTCCACCAATAATTCACTGTCTTCCAGTATGGAAATAAAGGCAGTTTTATTCGGCAGAGACGGTCAGGACTGCACCACCGAGGAATCCCTACCTATCAACAGCTCTTCAAACATCAGTTTTGCCAACGACAGTGCCAACTCCAGCAACATCACATCTCCAACTCTTTGTTCTTCCTCTTTGCTTTGCTCGGAAACTCCTCTTTTGTCTAAAGATATTCGAGCTTCGACAGAAACCAAGCCGGAACCCATTTTACAGACCCGTACCTGGTCACGCGGTGAGAAGGGCCGTCACCACCGAGAGGAACCAACAGATCTGAGACAAAGTATCCTGAAAACTGTGACAGCACTGACGTCACATTTTCTAAATATTTTCAACGAACTCAGAGGGGGGTTGCAAAAACCGCACAGAACCAGCTGTCTGCGCACCAGACGCATTCCTCGGCAAATCGGTCGCTGTCAAAAACTGTCTAAAAGTCGCTTCGTGAATGTTAAAAGATCCCATCAGGGATCACGATATAAAACTGGCCTCGGGAACGATCGATTTGGTCACAGAAATCCCTATTGTCTTCACCGGAACATGAATTTTCATTCACACAGAAAGCCAAAACACAGCAATAACACGGCAAGTTTCAGGGCCACCAGCCGGACACTCGGGCTGCGACCTCCCTACACATCCAGCAACACTTCCATTGAAACACAGAGATATTTTATGGCTGCCAGATGCCGCAGAGGACAAAAACTGGTGACGTATCACTGTCCCAGGAAATTATCAGATGTTGGAACTGACACATCTTCAACCAACCATTACACGGAGTATACACGATTACCTATAACGTCAGAGGCCAGCTCCCAAACTTGCCAACAAATGATAGCTGAAAACAGGAATTCAGCTTGCCAGGAGAGCCACACAAAACAATTAGGGAACAGCCATAACTGCTCCCCAGTCAAAGACACTGCTGGTATCTTTGTATTTCCCGACAAGGGACAAGACAGTCTCGGGGCAGTTCAAAAGGAACCTGAATTGTTTGACGAGGCTGGTGCTGAGGGCTGGCAAACAAGGCCTGAAGTGCTGTTTAACAGAGATTTTTTATCGAGGTCTGTCCCAGATTTTCTCTTCAATTTGAACAGAGACAGATTTATTGAGCCCACTCTCCCCTACTTGCCAACGTTTGTCATTTTTCTGTGTGACCAGTACAGAATTCCAGTCAGCCCCGATGTGACTAGCTGTGAGAAGCCCGCACACGCCACTGACGCCATGGAAATGAAAATCGCCCAGAGTTTGACACCGACCACAACTGAGCGGATCAAACAAGAGGGGCCAAAATTATCTGACGTAAAGGATGACGTCAATGAAGCATCTTCAGAGGAAATTCACAAGTGTATAACAAAAGGTTTTATGGCACTACAAAGAGACGACAATACGGAGAGAGCAGAACATGTTAGCGACGCCAGTGAGAAAGAAAATTCTACGGAAAGTAATATAAAAGAAAGTGCTGATTTGGAGGAACCAGAAGTAGTGTTCCAGACCAAGATCTACGAACAGGATTACGATGGTGGAATTCATGAAGTTGTTTTTCTCACAAGAGATTTAGATGTCAGTTGGAGCGCCGATCTGAATGAGCCACAAAAAGATCTACCTGAACTAATCACTCAATGCAGAGCGCCCAGGGGAACATCAAAAAGTCCACTCATCTTCTCTCGTTGTCAAAGTCAGTGTCCTGATTATAATTTCACGGCCGTGACAGGACAAGGCAATTATACCCTAGCACAAAGTCCGTTTTCACTTCCCAACAGACCAGGCGATAATTCGTCAAAGATTGGAAACTGCAGCGACTCAGACACACACAACACGTCGGAAAATACACGTGAGCAGAAACTGGAATGCCAAACCAGGAAAGAGGAGACTTTGGGACAGACGGCACAGAGCACTAAACAAGCCCATCAAGCCAGACAAAGAAAGCACTTAGGATTATATGGGTTAGGATGTGATCCAGCTATTGATAGGGAACAAGCAAGCTTTAGGAAGACGAGAGACACAAGTGTTAATATTGACCGAAGCAGCAATCTCAGTAGTGAGGAAAAAGTTGATAAACCAGAGAGTCACCGCAGAGATTTGGCGGGAGGGATGAATGCTCGAACTCATACCTTCAGCCACCATGGCTATGACGAGCGTTTCAACAATATCCTAGTGGAATCCACGCCATTGTCGGAGATGTTGACAGAATTCAATGAAGTGCCACAAAATGGATCCTGCAGAGTCCGTGGCTCTGGACAAGAGAGAGAAAGTGGTCGCCTTGATGAAGATTACGAACCCGATACTTGCGAGGAACTGCTCAGCTTATGGACGGAAATGCAGGACACAACGACGTCAAAGATCATCCCAAGGAATGCTCTTTGTTTCAGCAGTCGAACATCTTCAGTTTCAGATATCTCCTTGTCTTTCTCGGAGAAACTCAGAAAGTCCGATTTCGATCCACTGAAGAGTCAGTCTGTGTCGTCTTCGTCTACGGTCGCCACACAGACTTTAAGAACAGCTGAGAAATATCCCTCGTGGTGTGTCACTGAAGTCCTGGACGGTTACGATCTTAGCATTTCCCCATCCTCCACGCTTATTGAACATTTCAGAGACAATCATGGCTGTTATATGGATAACATTGGTGCCATTGCTTCCGTCAATAGACAGTTTCGGCGACCATATTCGGCACCCATTATGAAATCCTGCTTCACTCAAACCGAATGTACAGCTGGTGTCTTTTACCACCAGTCTGTACCCAAAGTGCAAGTACCTTCGACAGCTCAAATTCGGTCCATGATGAGCCGGTGCATTAAATCCAAAAATTTTAAACATTATGTGCAAAACCTGGTTGACACTAGATTAAAAAGGACATTGAGCAGCATGGTCAGTCCAAGAAACGACAGCCAAGATATCAGAGCTAGACAATTTGTCAAATATTCCTCGCCTACAGCCAACAGTGACATAGAACAAGCCTTGAAACACTTCTTGATACTTGATTACGCCAGTGAGAATCCATCAAAAAGATTTTCTCCTTTCATGGAAGACAAAAGCCAAGACTTTCCTTCCAACACTGAGTGCCAAATGCCGTCGCTATTCCTGCCTAAGATGATGCACATGAAAAATAGAAGGCAAAAAAAGATAAGGACCAAAAAGCCAAGCCAAATTGTCAACATTGAACAACGGATTGCTGAAAACAAAAACCATACTCGCGCGTCCAAGCACAAACAAGTTCTGAATCCGGACGGGAGCTACCTACGACGGAAGACTGTTTGTCAATCGAACTGCAAAAGGTTTGCTCGTGATAGCGATTTCAAATACACAGATTATTACTGGGGAAATGACCAAAGTGATTCCATAACTACATCTGCAGAAAAAGATTTTGCCACCCGTTCATGCTCCTCCATGGAAGCCAATATCATCATCAGGTATCCAGAGACAAAAATGCCCTACTGCCCACCGGTCAGCACGACGCCGTCGCCTTGGCTTGGTGCAGACTTTGGACATTTCATCGAAGATGGTTTTGGAAAATTCCAGCATTCTGTAGATGAACTCCGTTCTTGTTCCAGTGGATCATCTTCTCAGAGCTGTTGTACAAATTTTGCCAAACAATCGTGCAGCTCTTCCAGATTAGATATTGGACAAAGACTAAAGATGGAACAGTCGGTATCTTCACATGATGACATGTGCCAACATTTTTCTAAATCAAGTTTTAAAGAAACTGCAGGGAGAACATTCACTGCCACTGACAGTTCACGCGTTAGGACTAGAGAGAGGGAGACTTGGTCAAGTGCGGGTTCACGAGTACAGCCAAGGGACAATTCTAAACACAAACACAAAGTGACCCCAGCTGATCTATTTGATGATCACGTGAACTCCCGAATTTCCCAAAATTTGCTCGGCCGAAGAACATGTGAGAAATTTCCAAGCATGTCAGTGCAAAGGAAAATCCCAGTGGCGGCTGAGACCGTCGGTAAAATTGACACGCAGATCTATAGTCCCAGAGTAAGGAAAATATTCCCAAAGCAGTTGTCAGGATTAAACAAGACACCCCAGTCCACAAAGTTGGGCTCTTCCTCTGTCTGTAGTGAGGATGAAAACCAAACACTGAGACTTTCAAATCCCAATAAGATGAAGAATGGCGGCGCATCCCCTGTCGTCAAGACACGACTTGAACGCGATCATGGACATACCCAGCCTTTCCATCTCAGGCCCCAAAGAGATCAAAACGATTCAGAAAATGGCAATAAAGAAATCATATCAGAAAAATATGTCCAGTGGGAGACGCAAAAAATACAAGGAGACAGCGTGCAAAATAATGTTTGTATCCCTATCTGCAGGCCTGAAATGGTTGATGAGTCGTTAAACACCGACGCAATCAGCGAATTTCCCACGGCTAACATTAAAAAATCCAAAGATAGTGCAGACATGTCTTCTAGCTCCTCTATAAAATGCGACTATGGAGGTCTGAAAGATGTTCTGTCCATGGAGTCAAAAGTAATCTGGAAACATCTGACACAACTGGAGAAAAGTTATGAGCATTGTAAGATCTGCAGGAAAAGATACAAAGCCATTTTGGACATAAGCAAGATGGCTGGAAAAACCGAACAAGATGCTTTGAATTCGGAGGCAATTGACTCTGACAGAACACCTCATGCTGCAAAGGAGATTATGAAGAAAATGGTTTTAAGTACAAGTGTAGCAAGTGACAATGTCGTTGCAAGAAAATTAAACAATGACAAATATTTGGAGCAACATTTTAAAAGGGAGAACGACGCACGGGAGGACTTGGAATCTGTTTTGGATGCTATTATACGTGTCAAATGCGATGAAAAAGATAATCAAGGTATTTATCTGGCCGGGGACCCATTACGTCTAAACTGCCTGCACTCCTCTGCATCATCACAAAAAGCCAGATCTAATACACAAGTTGGCAAAGATGACAACACCATTGAGGCAAAGAGCAAAAATCTCCAAGACAAGACCCCTGTGGCTCTTGACACACCAGAATTGATGAAAACATTGGAGGACAGAGAAGAGTGTGTCCAGTCCCAAACCGTTAACAATGGCAATCTTGGATTTTTTCAAACACACGACGACTTTGGCGACGAAAAAAGTCAAAGAAACACAAATGAAATGCGAATACCAGAATCATCAACTATAACTGACGATATAGAAGAACAAAACAGTGACCCAGATTCCAGAACTTCAGTTAAACCAGAGATTGTGAATCGTTCGGCTGCATCTATTAAATATTGCACAGACAAGAAAGCCAGCATTCAAGCAGAAACGGGAGTAAATCACAAACGTCTTGCTCCAGAACGACCTCAGACGAAATGTGGTCCGAGTTTTTCATCCAAGGATTCCTCAAGTAAAACCGCTGAGGAGACCAGCACTTCCCCAGGCAGTGGTAAGAGTGCAAATCTGCTGTACGGTAAAATAGCTGAGTCCAAGCATTACACATCTCCTATCATGGCCAACTTTAAAGTCAGGAACGAACTGTCGGAAGATCCCTCGTCTGAACCACAAGCCGATATTTGGATCGAGAAACTTTGCAACATTCTGAAAGAAATGCATCACGTGTTTCCAGAGCCGGTTCGATCTCAGGGATACGTGACGTCACACACGTCTTGCCACAGATTTTACAGTTCCAGTTCCCCTAACTCCGCTCACACTAGACATTCGGAATTTCCCGTTACTAAAACCAACCAGGGCAAAACCTTTGATAGCCAGGACTCAGACACAATTACAACGAGATTTGTCAACGCTGTCATTCATAAACAGTCTCATTCTGGACAACACGAATCTTCGAACTTTGAGACTTTTTGCAGCATAGATGACGGCGACAGTCATAGCGGGAACAATATGATGACAGCACCACACAATACCTTGATAGCACCCCTCAGTATGGTCACAGCACCACATAATATGGTAACAACACCACCCAATTTGGTAACAGCACCACATAATTTGGTAACAACACCACCCAATTTGGTAACAGCACCACATAATATGGTAACAACACCACCCAATTTGGTAACAGCACCACATAATTTGGTAACAGCACCACATAATTTGGTAGCAGCACCACCCAATTTGGTAACAGCACCACGTAATATGGTAACAACACCACCCAATTTGGTAACAGCACCACATAATTTGGTAACAACACCACCCAATTTGGTAACAGCACCACATAATATGGTAACAACACCACCCAATTTGGTAACAGCACCACATAATTTGGTAACAGCACCACATAATTTGGTAACAGCACCACCCAATTTGGTAACAGCACCACCCAATTTGGTAACAGCACCACCCAATTTGGTAACAGCACCACATAATTTGGTAACAGCATCACCCAATTTGGTAACAGCACCATCCAATTTGGTGACAGCACCACATAATATGGTAACAGCACCACCCAATTTGAAAACAGCACCACATAATTTGGTAACAGCACCACACAATTTGAAAACAGCACCACATAATTTGGTAACAGCATCACCCAATTTGGTGACAGCATCCCACAATTTGGTAAGAGCACCACACAATTTGGTAACAGCATCACATAAGTTGGTAACCCCACAACCCAATTTGGTAACAGCACCACCCAATTTGGTAACAGCACCACATAATTTGGTAACAGCACCACATAATTTGGTAATAGCACCACACAATATAGTGACAGCACCAGGACCTCAGGAAGGTCAATTGATACACAGCAGCAACTTGAGGCCCAACACACAGTGTGGTTTGAAGGCTGTTGTACAGTCACCAATTTATGCCGAGGATTCTATCAGCGCGGGTAAGATTTCCTTACATTTGGAGAAAATTGATCAAACTCTGCCTGGGGATGATGAAAATGGGATATCAGGTGCAGCAACAATCATTGAGCAGCAGCCATCCACCAGCTGGGCTGATTACACAGTCAATACATCAAAGATCAATATCCAAAATAAGGAAGGCAGTCGCTTTCCAGATGGTCATTTTGAAGGTAGACACGAGTATGCCCCGAAGAATCGCCGTTTGGTTAGACCTGTGCCCAGACATCGTGCCCGTGTCGGTTGCAGCCAAAAACGAGATGTTAACAGTCGGAAATCTGGCCAAGATAAAAAGTTGGATGCATTTCATTTTGAAAACGACCTATCTGATAACAAATATGTTTACCAAAAAGAAACTCTGTCGGCTACGAACAGTGATGCAAAAATAAATGAAATTTCGCCACGTACGCAAGAAATGGATGAAAATAAATCGAATACCTATGAAGAGTTTCAAGACACACCCGGGCAGCCCAGAAGCACGCTATCGGAACCGTGTGAACTAGTGGAAAGATCGTTCTCGCCCACTGAGCACCATCACGGACATTTCACTGTGAAATGTGATCAACTAACCGGCGGGGACGAACCTATTACAGGAGAGAAAGTCAACAGATACCATAGAATACGACACTCTAGTTTGGGTATTCGAAGCATACGGAGAAGAGTCCACGTAGGAAAGTATACGAGTATGACCAATTTAGGCCAGCACACCCTGCTCAATAAATCCTTCAATGCTCCCATAGTTCCCGATACAATTAGCCATGCCTACAAGAGAAAATCTCCTATCAGTCAGAAGGCAATGAGTCCTAGTGAATATGAGACAACGCCTAAAACATTACTGTGTCAAACCATCACGCAATCGCCTTCCTATGGCCATCATGAATGTAGAACGTCACTGATCAATGAGCAACCAACAGCCAACAAAGTTTTACCATCAACTTGCGAGCATTCACAACTGGAAAGCACCGGTACGTGTAACATAAGGACAGCAGAACGGCTCTTTACTGAACAATCCACAGGTAACATACAAATTGTTAATGAACTGACAAATAGTTCGGTCACTGAAAGGACTTCTAAATCCAGTCCTTGTCCTGCACCTGTGGGGGAAATATCTCACCCAACACAAAGCCTGGCTGACAGGCATTCATTTTCCAACATAAACTGCATTGCAAATACAGCAGTGACACCAGAAACTGGCGTCTATCATAAGTTACCCGGCATAAGTCTGACAACACACACAGTCAGTGCGCCTGTACAAACTGCTGAAAAATACAAGCAAGAAAACCCCGAGAATGAAAGCAAAGGCATAGCTGAACAAAAAGCGAAAGTGTTTCTTTGGGCACAGTGTAGGGACAAAGAAGGCAGCACTTCGTGTGATGTCGTGGGCCGTGTTTGCCAGTCTGCGTCCTCTAGACAATTTGAACTCAGACCCCACCAAACTGATGACAAGCCAAGTTTAAACGAACCAGGGACAAGGGAAAAATATTGGAAAGCGCAGTCAACCACACAGAAATCTCTCTGGTCCATTGTACAGCAAAAAACAAAAGGCTCAACTGTTAGAGATAGTGCAGGGCATGGACGTACAACGCCCGGAACGACAAATTGTCGGGAAATCATGAATCAAATGTCGCCACAAACAGCTCAAGTGTCCGTCGAAAGAAACAAAACTGATCAACCCGAAGGTACAAAAAATCCCCAGGAGCCTTTGAAATTCCTGAAAGAAAGTCCAAATTCCATCCGAAAAGTGGAGATCCCAAAACCTTTTGCCGGACACCCGGAAAGAAAGACAGGAACGCTGGCCAGGGTGAAGCACCAGATTTCAGGAGATCAAGAAATGAGACATTTGAAGACGAGAAAAGAAAAGACTGGAATGCCAACATATAACCAACCTGCGGGCAGGGCCATCGTCAAACAGAAAAAGGGAATACCGGTACTTGAAAGTAATGATTCAGAGGACCCGTCAGGGATGGTGACGAATTTGGAAGAATGCAAATCTAAAAATGGCCATACTTTGGTGCACTCCACTGACACAACTCAATCTGGTTTTCTTAATGTATCGTCACAGTCCCTGGAGATACCCGTGGACATCTACACGGTTCCCTTGCACAGACAAGCTTCACCATACAAAAAGAAGAAAAAATTCAAAGAAGTTCCAACAAGAACTGTTGTTATATCCGGTCCAGTCAGAAATCTATCTCTGGCCGTACATCGCCACTCAGACAGTGTTGCTGTCGTTCCTAGGGTGGAAAACATCCAGATGGACGCTCGCGTGAATGAAGTGGCAGATGAGGGGAGGCAGCGTGAACTCTCGGCTTACGCCACTAGCAGTCCTAGACCAGTTCCAAGGTGGAAACACGCTGTGAAACGAATATTGCCATTTGGAAAACGTGCCACAGCAGAGGAGAAAGAGAAGACGGCACAGCCGATACACACGTGATACTTATACACCCACCTGCCCCTTTGCTCACCTGGCTCCATCACAACATGTATCATGTGTTTAGGCCGGGGTTAAACCAGCTTGGAAGATATCAGGTACAATGAACCTCAACTCGCCAGTGGTTTTCCTCAAGTTTGGGGAGATTCAAATGTCTAGTGAGCACCCCCTCCCCTCCAACCCCATGAGGAATTTCAAAACAATAGAATCAGTTGGGCAAATATTGCATCGTTTACACATTCACCACTGTCGCCGCCACCACAACTACCACTACAACAACCACCTCAACTACCACCACAACTACCACTTCAACAATTACTGCTGCGTATTGTTTCATGGCTTGCAGTAACTTGATCATCTCAGTTGACGAGGTGGATTTATTGATCACCACATCATGAGTACACATGGAAATATCACCGGATACTTGGGTACACCATCAACGCCAACAATGGAATTGTCACTATACTGTAATGTGTATGTAATACAGGTTTCGGTGCCAGACGATATAATACACATTTCGGTGCCGTGCGACATTATACGGACTTCGGTGCCGTAATGTATAACGTAGGTTTCGGTGTCATACGATAAAAAAGAAATCTCGGTGCATAGATTTCAATGCCGGAGTTTATACTACAGATTTCAGTGCCATGCTTTATATCATACACATATTTATGGTGCCGGAATATTATATATTATAGACTTCAATGCCGCTGTCTATTTATATAGATTTCGATGCCATATTATGATAGATTTCAATGTCATACTATACATTTTGATGCCATACCATATAATTTAGACATCGGTGCCAGATTTCATGATATAGACTGAAGTGTGGAAGATCATGACACTAGGAACATCTTGCTGACCAGGGTGATACGAGCAACTCTTACAGAGTCGAGAGAGCTCGTTGTCGGGCAAAATGTTTTAAGATGACCTTGACCACATAACGAGGGTCATTGTTCTAATGTTTTCATCTGGTTTTGAATGTTGTAAGGAACAGAACCAGTGAAATGAAATACATTGTGATTAAATGTTGTAGAATGTTGGATTAAAAATGTCCCCAGATAACCATCGCTTATGCGTTAGTGTATTTGTTGGATGTCCCCAGATACCCCCGGTCACCTACGTCAAGGACTGAGTGTTTATTCCATCTGAGGTACCCGGCGTTGCCCGGAATAAACCTGCTTCCGCTCTGTAACAGCTGAGGTTGTTCTAGTACGTTATAGTAGGGGGGAGTTAGTTGATCTAACTACAACCCTTTAGAAAACGAAACTATTACAGCTGTAGAAAAATAAACACGAGATCCGACGTTCGATTAAATATTATTAAAGTCTATTGACTGTATACTGAACAATAAAATACTAGGAAGGCACCAGAGAACACCTAACAACTAAATATCCTATGCCACACGAGGAAACGCACAAGTGCTAGAAACTCACTTACTCACCAACCAACCACTTACATGGGTCTATATATTTATACAGATATTTCTATAGAAAGTTCCCGAAATTAATCTAACCTCTGCCCCCGCCCGAAACACACAAACTAACCAATCACATATAAATACGTCACCAGGTTGCATCACTCAAGGCCAAATCTGGCGTAAACATCTATATTTACGCCTTTATTGAACGTTCAGGAATATACTAATATTCATGAAAGGGGTCAAATCACCCAACAACAACCGAGGGAGAAAAAAAACAAACTACTCACACTCACACAGAGAACAATAAAAAGAAAAAAGAAGTGAACACGTGGTCAGTCACCAGTAGGACAAGCAAAACGGGGGAGGGCAAGGGGAAGCTGGCAGATGCTGCACGCTGTCTCTCTTTCTCTCGCCACCTCACGTTCTCTCTTTCTCTCGCCACCTCACGTTCTCTCTTTCTCTCGCCACCTCACGTTCTCTCTTTCTCTCGCCACCTCACGTTCTCTCTTTCTCTCGCCACCTCACGTTCTCTCTTTCTCTCGCCACCTCACGTTCTCTCTTTCTCTCGCCACCTCACGTTCTCTCTTTCTCTCGCCACCTCACGTTCTCTCTTTCTCTCGCCACCTCACGTTCTCTCATTCTCTCGCCACCTCACGTTCTCTCTTTCACTCGCAACCTCACGTTCTCTCTTTCTCTCGCCACCTCACGTTCTCTCTTTCTCTCACCACCTCACGTTCTCTCTTTCTCTCCCCATCTCACGTTCTCTCTTTCTCTCCCCATCTCACGTTCTCTCTTTCTCTCCCCATCTCACGTTCTCTCTTTCTCTCCCCATCTCACGTTCTCTCTTTCTCTCCCCATCTCACGTTCTCTCTTTCTCTCCCCATCTCACGTTCTCTCCTTCTCTCCCCATCTCACGTTCTCTCTTTCTCTCGCCACCTCACGTCCCCTCTTTCTCTCGCCACCTCACGTTCTCTCTTTCTCTCGCCACCTCATGTTCTCTCTTTCTCTCACCACCTCACGTTCTCTCTTTCTCTCGCCACCTCACGTTCTCTCTTTCTCTCGCCACCTCACGTTCTCTCTTTCTCTCGCCACCTCACGTTCTCTCTTTCTCTCCCCATCTCACGCCCTCTCTTTCTCTCGCCATCTCACGTTCTCTCTTTCTCTCCCCATCTCACGTTCTCTCTTTCTCTCCCCATCTCACGTTCTCTCTTTCTCTCCCCATCTCACGTTCTCTCTTTCTCTCCCAATCTCACGTTCTTTCTTTCTCTCGCCACCTCACGTCCCCTCTTTCTCTCGCCACCTCACGTTCTCTCTTTCTCTCGCCACCTCACGTTCTCTCTTTCTCTCGCCACCTCACGTTCTCTCTTTCTCTCGCCACCTCACGTTCTCTCTTTCTCTCGCCACCTCACGTCCCCTCTTTCTCTCGCCATCTCACGTCCCCTCTTTCTCTCGCCACCTCACGTCCCCTCTTTCTCTCGCCACCTCACGCCCTCTCTTTCTCTCCCCATCTCACGCCCTCTCTTTCTCTCCCCATCTCACGCCCTCTCTTTCTCTCGCCATCTCACGCCCCCTCTTTCTCTTGCCATCTCACGTCCCCTCTTTCTCTCCCCAACTCACGCCCTCTCTTTCTCTCCCCATCTCACACCCTCTCTTTCTCTCGCCATCTCAGGTCCTCTCTTTCTCTCCCCATCTCACGCCCTCTCTTTCTCTCGCCATCTCACGCCCCCTCTTTCTATCGCCATCTCACGTCCTCTCTTTCTCTCCCCATCTCACACCCTCTCTTTCTCTCCTCATCTCACGTCCTCTCTTTCTCTCGCCATCTCACGTCCTCTCTTTCTCTCCCCATCTCACGTCCTCTCTTTCTCTCGCCATCTCACGTCCTCTCTTTCTCTCGCCATCTCACGTCCTCTCTTTCTCTCGCCATCTCAAGTCCTCTCTTTCTCTCGCCATCTCACGTCCTCTCTTTCTCTCGCCATCTCACGTCCTCTCCTTCTCTCCCCATCTCACGTCCTCTCTTTCTCTCGCCATCTCACGTCCTCTCTTTCTCTCCCCATCTCACGTCCTCTCTTTCTCTCGCCATCTCACGTCCTCTCTTTCTCTCCCCATCTCACACCCTCTCTTTCTCTCGCCATCTCACGTCCTCTCTTTCTCTCCCCATCTCACACCCTCTCTTTCTCTCCCCATCTCACGTTCTCTCTTTCTCTCCCCATCTCACACCCCCTCTTTCTCTCCCCATCTCACGTCCTCTTTCTCTCGCCATCTCACGTCCTCTTTCTCTCCCCGTCTCACGTCCTCTTTCTCTCCCCGTCTCACGCCCTCTCTTTCTCTCCCCATCTCACGTCCTCTCTTTCTCCCCCGGTCTCACGCCCTCTCTTTCTCTCCCCATCTCACGTCCTCTCTTTCTCTCCCCGTCTCACGCCCTCTCTTTCTCTCCCCATCTCACGTTCTCTCTTTCTCTCCCCATCTCACGCCCTCTCTTTCTCTCCCCGTCTCACGTCCTCTTTCTCTCCCCATCTCACGTTCTCTTTCTCTCGCCATCTCACGTCCTCTTATTCTCGCCACCTCACGTCCCCTCTTTCTCTCCCCATATCACGTCCTCTTTCTCTCCCCATCTCACACCCTCTCTTTCTGTCCCCATATCACGTCCTCTCTTTCTCTCCCCATATCACGTCCTCTCTTTCTCTCCCCATTTCACGCCCTCTCTTTCTCTCCCCATTTCACGCCCACTCTTTCTCTCCCCATATCACGCCCTCACCCAGTCTTGATCTCCCCCCGTCTCTCAAAATATGCAGACAATCTTATAATTATACGACTGCCAAATTTTCAAATAATCATCTTCAGTCTGATAGTAAACTGTTGCAAATTTCAGGTGAATCCCTGTAGAAATGAGATCTCCATGCGTGACACCAGTTTGGAGTAATCTTGTTATTATGTTAAAATTGGATGTGTTTGCTTCGTGACAGCAGCGTATGTATTGACATCGTATCTGTCAGATTACACCATACACATCGACACAATTCGTCTGTGATTCATGCGCCGTCAGCATTGACAATAATGACAAAATTGTGTGAAATGAATACACAATCCAATAATAAACTGTTGATCAAATTGCCACATGCCTGAACAACCCTTGCCGCATGGGTAGAAATGTGGGTGTCACCACAACTACATCGTTGCAAATAACACTTCATATTTTGTTATACGCCTTTGAATAACACAAGCTTTGTTTTTTTTAAGACCTCTGTCTCTCTTATACAACTTCTTCTCTCTTTCTTTACTGTTTGAACTATTTGACCCTGGTCTCTCCACGTATCATTTAAAAATGAACCAAACTTACCATGGTGTTGAGTTGAAACACTGTCCATACAAGAGTTTCTCAAGGCGGCAGTCATACATGTACAACACAATCCCTGCAACTCCTTCACTTAATCAAGTACAGTTTAGTTGGGCCATGCAGCCAAAATACTTACAACTTGCCCATTTTTTTTTCGTGATCAATTTGATGTCAGTTACCAAACAAGTTATTGTGGCCATTTGGCCAGCCAAAAAAAGTTATTGTAGCAAACTAATGAAATGTAATCCTACCCACAACCCTTATTGTGGCCATCTGGCCAACCAAAAAAGGTTATTGTAGCAAACTAATGAGATGTAATCCTACCCACAACCCTTATTGTGGCCATCTGGCCAACCAAAAAAGGTTATTGTAGCAAACTAATGAAATGTAATTCTACCCACAACCTTTATTGTGGCCATCTGGCCAACCAAAAAAGGTTATTTTAGCAAACTAATGAAATGTAATCCTACCCACAACCCTTATTGTGGCCATCTGACCAACCAAAAAAGGTTATTGTAGCAAACTAATGAAATGTAATCCTACCCACAACCCTTATTGTGGCCATCTGGCCAGCCAAAAAAGGTTATTGTAGCAAACTAATGAAATGTAATTCTACCCACAACCCTTATTGTGGCCATCTGGCCAACCGAAAAAAGGTTATTGTAGCAAACTAATGAAATGTATTTCTACCCACAACCCTTATTGTGGCCATCTGGCCAACCAACAAAGGTTATTGTAGCAAACTAATGAAATGTAATCCTACCCCTGATCCTTGATATGTACCAGAAATTCACATATTATGTGCCAACAAAACCGAGTATTTGACCATACATTCCAGGGTCACATTTACAATAACACAAGAATGTTTCTGAGCACAAACACACAAGTATTAAATCAACCAAACTCACCTTTGCAATGTGTTTTCACAATTTTTTTAATCAAATTGATCAATATTAATAATTATACAATCAATCAAATAAACAAACAAAAAACTATTGAAAAGAGAGGAAAATCAATCAGAAAACATTCAAATATTCAGGAAATGATGACAAATTATGAGAAAAAAACTTGCACACTCCAGATGGTTTGACATTTGATGAAAATGCAAGTTTAGCTGAGTGATACAAACATAATGTGGCAAAAACAACAAAAATAATAATAATGATACACAAAATCTCAGTGTCTTCACAATCTCTCACAGTGCAACAGGAGTAGAAGATTGACTCAACACTCAACACAGAACTGCAGGACAGGAGACTTTTCAGTTCTGCTGTTTGAACTTGGCAATTTACTGACTACTATGAATGAATTACATGATTGTACAGTTTTACAGAAATTCTAGGAACTGAGGAGAGGTGAAAATTTGTTCCAACTTTCTATTCTACTGACCACATGATTCTGACAGGCTGATGGGTTCAGCTTTCTGATCAAAGTTATTGAAGAAAATTTAAATTCTAATCACTGATACATGTGGAACAGGAAACAAAAGACATAGCCAGTTCAAACAGTTCAATATTCCATTTTTCCAAAAAGAATTTCATAATTTGAGCAATTAGTGACTCAACAAAAGCAATTGACACCTGGTCATTCTGTCTGTCCCATCCCCCCCCCCCCCCCGCCCCATCATGCTGCGTGCAACTATGATTATGTCTGAGCTACTCTGGGCATCAAATTTTCAATCCTTTGGTAGTGGGGGAAAAAGATACAACAAATCCCCATTTCCATCAAGATGTGAACATACCGTAGGCTAAAAGATCTCCTAAAAAACATCCTACTGTGTCAATCTCCTTCTGTTCTATCTTATATTCCGTCTAGCGTCTTGTTCTATCACAGCTCAATGTGACCATTATCCTGTCTACATACTTTCTCCAAACTCAACACTAAACTTCACTTTCCACTAATGAAATATGTCCAACAATCTGGCTGTTTACCATGCCAGCCAACAAAACAACAGACATTCTGTCTGTATGAAACTGTATGTGTGTGTGTCTCTCTCCATTTTTGTTTTTTTTTAAACAAACAAAACAAAAAATGCAGACATTCATCTCATTTTGATTCACATAATCCAAAAAAATTTAACAGAAAAAAGTGAAAAGCAGAACAATCAATGCTGCTTGCTAGGTGGGTGGAACAAAGTGAACACCAGTTAAGTTTTGCAGTCCATCTGAGATTGCTGATCACACTTGATCATGAAGAGAAATGATCTAAACCACTGGTTCTCAATCCTTACTGCACATACAACTTCAAGTTCTCAACATTTCTCATATACTTCCCTATTTCCTTCTCCCAGTTTCATATCTGTATGTACATCAGATGTACCCATGAATACAAGAATGGTCGACCACTAACTCAACTTTTATTCCAAACTGAGATATCCCTGTGAGAGTGGACATGACCTGCCCATCTTTCCAAGTAATTCCAGGGAGTTTCTAAATCAAAAATTTCTTTCAAATTTTCTGACTCAAATTTTTTTGTTGTTTTTGTTAGAAACAACTGAAGTGGAATTGGATCACTCTTCCATTCATGGATACAAACGGCCTTTAATAACACCAAAACACTATATAATATGTGCAGGACCTTAAAGAGTTCCTGCAGTACAGTGATGTAGAACAAGTGATCTAGAAAGGGTTAATGCTGATGATAAAACAACAAAATCCAGACAGAAATTTCCCCAGTCTCTTGGGCTTTTTTCTCTCTATTTTCTTCTGTGTCTCATCTTTTTCTTTTTCTCTTTCTTCTTCCTCAACATTTTTGCCATCTGTCAATTTGAAAGTTTGTCATCAGGGGACAAAAACTATGATTTTTTCCATCATCAGATGAAAATTTCTGTCCGTCAAATTCATTTTAAAATTCCCTTTAGTCTCTGAACATCACAAAAGTATTTTTTTGTATTTTGTCAAAGAAAACAAAACATCAGTAACGTATGGGTTGAGAATTTGGCATAGTATTTAAGACAACAACTAATTTCTCAAATGTGTTTTATATGAATACTCAACTGAAACAGATACATGTACTGTATGCTACTGCCCACACTTGATAGAACTACCATCAGAAATCGGAGGTTTGTCAGGTTCTTTCTTTGGCCATTCATGTTCCTGCAGACGACAACAACCACCACTGAGTGCAGAGACACAAGTAGCAGATCTATAGAATAACAGCAAGAGAAACCATCTCCCTGACTTCATGGGATATGATAGAAAAACACAGCAAAACATACATTAGACAAATCCTATATTAGGATCAGATCATTGTCCCAGTGAACTGTTGGGGAATTTGACCCCAAAATCTCCCGGTTTACAAAAGTGCAGATATGCAGGCAAAGTATACCTTAGTTTTGTTTTTATAAACTGAAAGATTTTTTAGTTTCATAAATTACAAAACAGAATTAGAAACTCCCTCCCACCAACGTCCCATGCCAAAAAAAAAATTTAAAAATTCATACTTATTTTTTTGCACACTCCTAAATATCGCTGTATTACTCTTTGTCCCCTATAGCAGCTATGCCGAAGTTTTTACAAGCACTTCTGAATTAAACCCCAAGACATCAAACCAGGGATTTGTGCTAGACAATTTTTTTTCAAAATTTTGGACTTCAGCAGAGCTAAGTGTACATAACATTGATATGTTTCTAGAAACAAAAATGTGGAGGCAAGATAACTGATTTCCACTGTCACTAGCGGAACTGACTCAACACAAGAACATTTTTGTCTTTGTTCACTGGAACTATCAGTATCATCATACAACACAAAATGTTCCAGCCCAAGCAGCAAATGGTTTTTAATGCCACAGACACATGATGTACACAAAAAAAGTCGTTCTGTTTTTGCTGCAAGTTTAATTAAGGCATAATAAAGAAGTTCAAACCAGAACTGAACGCATCATACAGGGCAGAATTTGTTTTCCTATTGGCGCCAATACATTCAGAATACACACATGTGGGAATACTGACTACATAGACTATGCAAAAGTTAGCAAAAACTGAGGTAAAATACTACACTGTTCTTGTTTAACATGACTGTCTTTGTGTCTAGACATTCCAACTTTATTAGTTGTAACAGAATATAGAATTGAAGAAAAAAATGAAACTGAGTTCACTAACATTCCAGCCCCCTTCACTTTACAAAACTCTATCTCCTGAACACTATAAAGTTGATGCAGTCTTAAACAATGTCATTTGTCTGACAAAGATGAGCTCTGCATTCATCCTGACCCTACACAAATTAAAACCCTGTCAGCAGCTACAAACATTTTTACTCCTTGTTACCATTAAAAACAAGGGATAGTAAACCTGTGGGGTTGCAGCTGACAGAACTGGGCAAAAAGTTAAAATCTGGCAGAGAAAGGCAGAGAGAAAATTGTATCCTGCAAAATTATTGTATCCTGCAAAATTATTGTATCCTGCAAAATTATTGTATCCTGCAAAATTATTGTATCCTGCAAAATTATTGTATCCTGCAAAATTATTGCTTGACACAACTTTCTCTCCCTCTCTCTGATTTTTTTGGGCACATTTTAACATTACTCTTTCTCACTTTCTGTCTTCTAATCTTTCTTACTTTCTGCATTCTTCATGTTCACTGTATTACTACATCAATTGCTGTATCGCTACACCATAGACTAACTCACCAGTTTGAAAATGCAGCCAACTTTTCTTTTAGCACATCAAAAACTCAACTGTTCAACCATCTCTCACAATATAATCCCAGGGGATTTTCAAAACTCCAATAATATCGGAGAAACAATATGGGAATTTTTATTTTCTGTCAGTTGGTCTGCAGGTTTCCTTTTTGTACATAACTCATGGGAATAAAAGTAGTCAATACCTGTATGTGTGAATTTCTTCACAGTTGACAGTAGTTTTCTAGCTCTTGTGGCAGAATAGAAAATTACATATTGCGCAAATTCATGAAATACAGATCACTGAGACTTGGGTAACGTTATATAAGGATTGGGTCCTGGAAAATGCACTCAATCATTTTCAACAGCTCATTTTCTGACATGACACATGTTCTTTGTCAAAACAGAGTAAAGTAAGATTTATTCAAAATGTATGATGTTTATACAACATCCAGACATTGAGACAAGCAAAACTATGACAAATGACATGTCTTACATTTGTTCATCCTTTGAGATCTCACACCATACTCATTCACTCACAGCATATCAGGACGCACAGTTTCATGCAATTGCTCTTCCCCCCACCCCCTCTTTTTCCCCCAAAATAAAAAAAAAGGCAAAGACTGTGAATTGTCATCAGTATTTCCTGTTCAATATTCTCTCTTCAATAAGGAAATAAAGTAAAAATTTGGCATCAAATGTATTTTGGCTCAGCAGCTGCTGACATAACAGTTAACACGAGCTTACTGGTCATTTCACTGTTATGACCAACAAATGCCTTGCTTCATCCCTATTTCCTTATTTCTGTCACTCACTCCTCTCAATTGTTAACTTAAATCATCAACTAGTTTTGTTTCCCAAATTCAGTTGAAATGTGACAATGGAAAATAACTCCAATATCTCGGGCAGGACAACAGCCTTGCCTTGATAAAAGATGATGTCAAAACTTGATCAGCTGGACAGGTCCAGCACATTGCTAAAATCTTGCAGGCAAACATTTTCTTTTCACCATGAAATGAACACAGCTACACCCAGCCTTACACAGCTTCACCCTGGAATTCGTTAAAAAAAACAAATAAAAAACAAAAATCAACCTACAGAGTCCACACAGACACATACACCCCAGGTACTGTATACAAAAGGCAACCTGACAATTCCAAGTCAAGCTTCTACTTGATGAATGGCCTGAAGCTGAGAGAAAATCTGTCCACACACTAATCTTTACATTCACCCAGACTGGCTGATACTAGACAAACTGATCTGTGTTTCAATAAATTATGTGAAACAATGGACTATTTCTGAGTCACGTACAGACGCCAGCAGGGATTTTTGTGGACAATCCAGAGTCTGCAGACCCTCTGACCCCTTCACTTCAAATAGCCAAGCGGATTTCTCCTGACTGTGCTGGCAAGAGAACTGGTGTGTGTACAGACATGATGAAAATATCCAGTGCCAGACTCTAGACACTGACAAGTTGATGTCATCCCTTGCCTGGCCTTGAAACTTGGCGGGAGGGGAGAAAATTTGGAGGATTTCAAGAGAAACAAATAGCCAGGCAGTTCAATAAGGGACACTGACTATTTGTTAAAGTTCAAAGTTACTTTTAGTTTTCTCATTTCAGATTGTGCATAGTAATTTCCCTGGACATTAAATTCAAGCTCTACTGTTTGATTCCACTGACTTGGGTTGCTACACCATCTATTACTGGGTCTGTGAAATCCTTCCTGAACTGTTGTGTGGAGGAAATCCAGCCCTTCGAGATGACCTTAGGGGAAAACAGATTTTGAGAGTGGTCAGTGTTTCTCTGCTTGACCATTGTCATTTAAAATGATTAAACAAACCATTGCCACATCCAATATATTGTCAGTGACCTGGTCAAAGGTCTCTAAAACTCCACCAACCAATCATACATACAGTGCACACATTCAGACAACACACAACTGCCCTATACAAACTCAGGTATTTCTCAAACTTCTCCCACCAAGACTACAGTCATTAACTCCCAGGTATACAGTCATAACTTCCCAGGTATATAGTCATAAACTCCCAGGTATACAGTCATAAACTCCCAGGTATACAGTCATAACTTCCCAGGTATACAGTCATAAACTCCCAGGTATACAGTCATAAACTCCCAGGTATAGTCATAAACTCCCAGGTATACAGTCATAAACTGCACAGAAATTGATTTAAATCTAAAGTCAAGAGGTTCCATCCACTCCATCCATGACTCCTGACTTAATGGCTTGTTGCCGCACCAAAGTTTCTAGTTTCTTTCGACACCTTTTCTCTTCTTCCAAATCTTGCCGAAGTTTGCGTTGTTCCTGAGAAAAAAACAAAACTCAATTGTATGTGAAGCTGTAAACAAACTCTATGACCCCAATCTAAGCCTATCCATATCTGGTGGCCACTGGATCAAGAATCTTTCAGTTTTGACCTGTAATCTTGTACAAAAATGGAATCTGGACTGTTTTGCAAACTAAAATTTGATTACGGCAAACCATAAAACACCAGGTACATACACTACACTGCCTCGCTAGTATTTTTCTCCCCTCTTTTGTTTTCTACTTGTATACAGTCAGATTGAGTTGGGTCATGTCGCCAAATGTTCACAATGGGATTTTTTTATGGTTAATTTCTGAAAAATGTATTATGGCAATTTTGCCAACAAAAGCCATTGTCACAGCCAGCAAGTCAAACATAACCTTAACCCTAGATATCCTTGCCCTGTCCCAAATGTTCACAGTGCAAACAAAACCCAATGTACACACATGATGCAAAAAGTAATCTTGTAAGAATTGAATATCATACAAATTACAAAGAAGATTTCATTTTTTATTCTTTATTTCGCAGTTAATCTGAAACTCTTCCTAACCTGTTCTAGCTCCTTGACTCTGTCCTGCAGAGCATAGACTGTGTCCACTACAGTTCTGCAAGAAGACAAAACCATGAATACAAACAAAGGTTAAATACTGACAACTACATCATGAATACAGTCTGTCAGACAGTAAAACAAACAAATCAACACACACACACACATGGACAGAGTCAGACAGACAGACAGACAGAGAGAAAGAGAGAGAGAGAAAGAGAGAGAGGGGAGCTGTCAAGTCCAGGGAAGGGCCTAACATTAAGAGCAACGCAGGTGAATAATGGCCACAAAAAACCAATGTTTTTTTGGGAAGTTGAGTCAAAATTTCTTTCATTAAAAGTTCTGCCCTTATACAGGAAGAACAGAATTTAGGGCAAACAGCACAAAACATAAATACATTAAAAAAAATATCACATAGTCCCCCAGAAACCACTGACCCAATTCACTAAAATGTTAATCATGCACTCGTACACTGTCCTCATGTACTACTTTATCATGTCCACACCAGACAGAACCACTGAGGCATTCCAGTAAACCAGTGTTATCTGTCACTTTCAATTTTCATTTCTGGATAGTTCAAGTACTCAGGCATCTGAGATTGTGATTCTTTATGTCACGAGTGGAGTGAGTGCAATTAAGGGGATTGCTACAGAGCGGGTGTAGAGTAAGAAAGGCTCACAGTA
This sequence comes from Onchidella celtica, assembly GCA_963931925.1. Taxonomy (NCBI): domain Eukaryota; kingdom Metazoa; phylum Mollusca; class Gastropoda; order Systellommatophora; family Onchidiidae; genus Onchidella; species Onchidella celtica. Next base: position 1,435,179 of record OZ007580.1, on the reverse strand, counting down.
GACAGCAAGTTAAGCGTGCTGTTGTGAGCAGTGGGGGCGGGGTCTGAATGAGGCGAAAGCGCGGTATTACTATCACTGCAAGTTAGAAGGTCCTAGGGATCGGACCTGTGAATAAAAGCCCATCGGGCGGACATAAAGGGAAGCAGTCGAGAAGACTAGTGAGAGTCTTTCCAGTTATGACTGGTGTCGGGGACGGGCCGCAGAGCCACCTCGATGAGCACAGGAGATAGGCCAGCATAGGGCCGGAGGCCGCACATAGGCCAGAAGTGAGGCTGTCAGTGCAGGACAGTAGAGGCACATAAAGTCGTGGCAGTCAGGCCACGGACAGGGACGTAGATACGAGAGTGAATGAGATACTATATTGTTGCCATGTTGATAGGCTAGTGAACTGATACTATGTTGTTGCCATGTTGATGGCTATGGAATTACTAATGTGTTATTGCCCTGCTGAGGTGCTAGGGGAGTGTTAAGGGGTATGATAATAGGAAGGTGATATTGAGAGACTGCGGTGCCGGTGAATCATTAATGTACTATTAAGACCCTGAGGGGAGAGGCTGAGGCCGAAGTGCCTTTAGGAGTAACTACCGGATTGTGGATCCGAGGGAGCGTGTGTGTGAGAATAAGGCCGTTGTACGGCAGTCATTTCAATAATATAATATATGTAATTGCGCTATTATATGTATAATTATGTTTAATAAATGTGTGAGTCTGATGGATTGTTCTGTTAAGTGTTAACTTGTTTGTTCGTGATTGTTGTCCTGTCATAACTTATTACATCTCCCAGTCTGGGATTTGTGACACTTTACAGGTAATCAAATGGAAAGCCTCATGTCTTTTGCCTGTGATGCAAACTCAATAACTCAATAAGCTCCCCCCCCCCCCCCCCCACCCTGCAGGACAACCAATATGCTTACCTTTCTTGCTGTTCTGTTTCATCAAAAACCTTCTCTTCCTCTGCTAACAAAATCTGAGGGCTGTTCAATATTGCTGTGGGAAATAAGAATAAAACTAATGAAAGATTCATCAATGATGCTATCCCAGTCAAATTTTCCACAAAATACAACAATTTAACCATAATAAACTGGAGCAAAAATAAGTGAAAATTCAATGTCTCAGTCCCAAAGCTCAGAGAGACACACTCACAGAACTATTTTGTTTATTCAACAAACTGGGAAAATTCATTAGGGACATACACTTTGGTTCCATTCAAATGTATGAGATACATTTCAAGTTGGTTTGCACTCCATTGTCAATGTGCACAAAACCAGAAACACAAGAGCTGTAAGTCAGAAATAAATTCTAAAAATATAATGTATACTGGGTGGTCTCAACATGATACCTTACAATAGTCTGGCAAAGTAATGAATGCAAATGTTCAGTTCTAGTCTGATAAAAGGGACAGGACAATGTAACATTCTTGAACTGGAGAGGATAATCAACTAAAACTATCAATGTGTCCTGTCAATAACACTCTGAGAAATGGTGGAGACATAAGACAATTTATCAGTGTATTTTCATCATATTTCTCATTTCTCAGATAAGTGGAGCAAAAATAAAACCCAGCTGAATAGAACAAATGAATACTAAAAGAAAAAACAAAAGATAAAAAATGTAAATAAAAACAAAAAAAGAAAGCATGTTAGGGCAAAACACCACTAAAATGTCACTATCAGTATAAAACCTGAAAATCTTCCATGACTGAAACATTTTGTGAAACATTTTACTGGTAAATGATCGCTAGAAATGTACTTAGATCAGTTTCCATCTCATGCGTGCATATTCTGTTCTTGCATAATGCTTATATAACAAAGCCTGTGTGCTAACTCCTCGTTACAATGGTACACTGGCCTAGGACTAAAATGCCTTGTTTTTTTAAAGGTGTGATTGTCGAGGCTGCTAGTTCATTACTGCTTCATTTAAAATCCATAACGACATCTTATGAATATACTGATGAATTTCCTACAAAACAACTCCAGTCATATCCTGTAATAACAGCCAATGAAGATGATAACCACATTATACAAACTTTACTCATGATACTGATACATTTTTTATATGGTATTTTTAGAATAATGTGCCAAAACTTGACTGCAAACAGACTGAGCAGTAAGCTACAAGTTTTGAGTGTTTCACTATCACCAATCCCACTGATGAATGACTCCTGAGTTTGAGTGGAACATCAATCCATTCTCTGCACATTAGGTAAAAATGTACACAAGTAATAACACAATGGGGTGCTCAGGGCAAGAACTAAGGAACTCCGACAATGACCATGGTGAGAAATTCAGGCATTAACAAAAACAGAAAAAAAGTTACCACTCTTTGTCAGGAATGGGGAACTTCACAAACAAAAGGAACAAACAAAAATCTGAAGTTAGCTTTTAATCTGCATGTTTGCATTCAGGAAAAACTGTAGTTATCTTTTAATCTATAAGTCTGCATTCATGCATGCTTGCCAATGCAAATACTTGATCATGTTCTAAGAGTTCCACTTTCAATAACAAATTGCAGACAATGCTGTGTAGAAAACATACAACATGGCACATTTCATCACTAGCCATGAACACTTCCATGATGCCATGATTAATTGATATATATTTAACCCTACACTTTCTCACTGGGGTTTTTCTTAACTCTTTAAGGTCCACCCAGTTGAGTTATAACCTTTTGCCCACATAAATTTCTGACTGCTATGAAAGATTATGGAGTTATGTTTCATTTCTTTGACTCAATATTTACTCAATTCTATAAACTACTGAACACAGAAACAAATAAAGATTACAGAAATTTAGCTGGGCTAAGTTACTGATTTGAAGAAAAATAAAAGATCTATTTGATCCAAACACACTGCACTGTCTGGGCATTCAAATGTAGTATAACTAAGTCACTTGTACACTGTTTGGGCTTTAATTAAAGGATTTAAGTCTCATCTTACTGCAAAAATAATTTTTAAAAAAATTTACATCCCCCAAATGTTGGAAGAATCCCCATCCCTGGGAAACTGCAGCTGCATGGAGGGAAGGATACACACCAACAGAAAACAAAAATACACATGCCAGGTAAAAGATGAGAAAATCTGTGCAATGGGACACATGAATTATCCACATGCAGGGACAAATGAAGAGTTGGTAAAACATCACACAGATGAATGAACAGAAAAACAAAAAGGCAGCAGCAAAGAAGCAAACAAGGTTTGGCCAGTTTAATGTGCAACTGACAAATTGGTGAACAACAAATGAATGATGCGTGTACACACTGAACAAGTTCACACAAAGTTCATGCAAATGGCCCTTTTTTACAGGTGGGCAAAAAATCTGACCAATCTCTGTGTGTTAAAGAATAGCCTATGCCTGCTGACTCACATATGGACGTTACTGAATTTTGTCTGTGATACTTCATCTTAAACACTCGAGCCAAAAAGTTAAGCAACCTTCACTAACAAGATTTGTGAACTCTTGCCATTCAATTATTGACTTTTTTGTTTTTGTATAAAAGAAAATTTTGTTTAAGTCATTAAGCCCCATTTTTGGGGTGGGTAAAATGAAATTGACTGTGATTTCAGACTTACATAACAATAAATTGATTCCAATGAACGTGTTTGAATTAATTGAAAAATAAAGTTGTCAGTTCTGAGCATAACCCAGGGTTGCTTAACTTTTTGGCTCGAGTGTAGGTCTGTTCTAGTTTTGTTGTGACTCTAATAAACAGAAGTACATGTACACATTTAGCAACATATCCGCCACGCTGATTCCACAAAAGCCTCAGTCTTCCAGCGTAAATATGAAAATACAGTTTTATCTAGAAATTTGAAACAATACTTTCAGTTTTTCTTTCTAAAACCTTGTCTCTGTTAGAGATACATGTAGAAATATACATATTATATAGATCATGAAAGTAGTGCACATTTTTTAACAAGATACCAATATCAGCTCAATTTTGCCCCCCCAAATTAGGTATTTATGGCATGAGCAAGAAAATAAAGGAATGAGTATTCTTGGGGGCTTTTGATTGGTCAGCATTTAGTTGTTGTTGAGGGTGGGAATAAACATACACTTGTTTGGTACAGGTTCAATCTCACAACTGGGTAGATGGCACATATTCAAAACCTCAGTCATAGCTCAATAACTCCCAGCGACCACTGGATCAGTGCTGCTGGTACAGTCCAGAGACAAGTCATCATCTAATGGCAAGACCAGGGCAGGGACAGAGAAGGAGCAGGACAGAGAGTAAGAAAGGACACCAAATGGAAAGTTTTTTGTAATGTATGTCTGCGCGCACACACACAAGGGCACGCACTTGCCCCCCCCCCCCCCCCCCCAAAAAAACCAACAACAAGAAAACAATTTTAGCTTTCAGTACAGTTCAAGGCCAGGTCATGAGATGATGCAGGAAAAAAGTTAGGAGGCTAAAGTTTCCAAGCATTGGAAAAAGTTGTAAATATTGTCCAACCCTCTGTTTTGATCAACAGACAAACAAACACCCAAACAAACAAACTGAACCCCAATGTCCAGCTCATCATTCACACAGGAAGTTTCCCCCCCGAGCTCCCACCCACATCCACCCCTTTGCCTGAAAATGTCAAATGACCTGAAGAATCTCCGCCACTAAAACATGGAAAGTTAAAAGAAAAAATAAAACCTTCAACCTTGCACTAACAAACTGCACTAACATTGTACTCTGCACCACTGCAAAAGTTCCATTATCTGAACTTTGAATTTTTCAATGGACCTTGTTCTTTTTTCTTTGCAGTTTTTTTTTCTTTCCCTCCATCTGTTTGATGTGATTTAGGTTCCTCACATAATCTCATTATTTTGCACATGAAAATGGGATTATTTCAGCAAATATACCCAATCATAATCAATCATAAAAGCTCATGTAAACCAGTGATGAAAGCCAAACTAAAATAATTTTAAAACAGCAAAAAAACCCTCAAACAACAGAAAAGCTGCAAAACAAAAGACAAAAATTGCTTGTGTGCGCTCAGTGTAGACTGGCAGTCTCAGAACAACAGCAAATCCATACACATTGTCTTAATGACCACAGTGATAGTCAGCTGAGGCTCTTCACCAATGGTCCTTCCTGGATTGTCTGACATTGGAGCCAATAAACATTGTTGTGAGGTGGGTGGGGGAAGAGTGGCTGGGAATAAAACAATGAGCTATGAATGTGGGCTGGAGCACGCAAGGTTAAGAACCACTGGACATTTCCCACCATGTCAATGAGTTCAGAAAGTCGAACTCATGTCAGATAAAATGCTGAATTTACTACTATTTCCTACATTTTTTCTTTAATTTTAGAGTTACAATAATGTTTATCTTTGGCGACTCCATTGTTCTTAAGACTAACAGAAAAGATCTCAAACATCCGGGGCCAAAAACATTATAAAACAAATCTGCCAAACTCTGGTGATGGTGAAAACAAAGACAAAGTTGAACAGAGGAAGTGGCCACTCCTTTCATGCAAGCCTTGACTGTGCACATGAGCCTGCCTTGACTGTGCACATGAGCCTGCCTTGACTGTGCACATGAGCCTGCCTTGCTGTGCACATGAGCCTGCCTTGCTGTGCACATGAGCCTGCCTACCAAAGCTTCTGACAAATGAAATCTATATCTAAAGCGCGCCAGCAGGTAATGAACGCAGGACAAAAAAAAAAGTGAAAAAAAAAAAGGCACCCCACAATATCAAAAATAATAATTTTGTGACCAGATGGTGATGATAGGTATGACTTTACAACACAGGAATACTACAATGTAATAATGATTGCACGGCCCAGAAAATTAAAAAACACAAATGAAACTACGGAACAGAAATGGACTAAATCACAACGGTATAAATGATAGTGTAAAAAATACAACATAGTGGAACAAGGAAACAAATGGAACTGTGAAAAGAAAAGATCAGCTACAAGGGGAGTATAGCCAGCACAAAGTGACATAGGTCAAGCCAATCTCTAGCTTTGGTTACCTTACAAACAGAACTTTCTTCCTCTCCTCAAAAGAATGTTAAGGCATTCATATTAAGAGAAAAAAAAGTTAACATTTTAAAAACAAATCAGCTTTTTCCAGAATGTTTTGAAAAACAAAATGAGTGTTTGGTTTGACAGTGTTACATGTAATTCCCAAACTAAATAGATCAATTGTCATTGTCATTATCGGTCTTAGACCAGAATGTTGAGGAAATTATGATAAAAGCAGCGGGGAAAAAAATGTAACATGTTAGAGAGAGTCTTTTTTCTTGGATGTCCAAACTATAAAACACGCCTCTCTCTCTGTGTCAGACTGTCTGTCTATCATATCTGTCTCTCTCTCCCTCTCTGTCTGACTGCCTCTCTCTCTCTCTCTCTCTGTGGAAGCACCTTTTCTGAGGAGGTTCAATGATAAAGGGTTGAGTTCTCTATTTAGCCACAGCTGAAAAAAGCCACAACTGCTGCACCAAACAAAATGTTCTTCATGCTCTCAGTAGACTCAGCAAACTCTTTCACGGTCCCTAGCTTTAATATTACTAGTCATGGTTGACATGGTTTCCACAGAAGACAATGCATACTGGCCGTCTTTGTGCCCAACTTGACTGTGTGTTCTGGAGTCCAAGTGGACTTTGGCATGGTATGGAACTAATCCGTTCAACTACCCACTCAACATGTCAATACTGTCGCCCACCTGTGCCATTATCATCATCTTCATCAACAGCTTTATTCAACAAATCTAAACTTTTGTAACACGACTAAAAAAAAACAAAATGAGGTAAGGAACATTTGTTCTTTCTCTCTTTCATTGTTTTGTGTCCAGGGCTTGTCTATTTGTGCTTTCTTCATCTTTTTCCTATACTGCAATAAAATGTTCCCGCATTCTCACATCCCCCCCCCCCCTCCCATACACACAAAACTAAACAGCATCATTAGTACAATATTATTATTGTCATGTTAATCCATAGAGATAAGAAATGTGGCAGGATGTTGGCAGAGTAGAAAAGAAACAGTTCTTCAGAGAACCAGTGAAAGCATGACAGATGACACATGAGGACAAGTTGATGTTATAATCTTATTTTCCCCATGACTGTGTTCCATGATAGTTCCATACAACATGTGCTCATTCAAGAACTGTACTAATCATATTTATACACTGTCTCATAGGAGCTTTTTTCCTTTGTTTTATTTTCTAAACTACGCCATGCACAATTGCAGCAACCGCAAAGCCATTTTTTCTGTTTTTGTCACCACCTCCAGATGAACCACCAGCACTTTTATGAAGAAAAAAATTTACAAAGTAACTGTACTTGAAACATTCAGAATTCGTAAATTCATTCATTTTTATTCACTTCAAAATATTTCCGATGAGATTCATTTGACCAGATGGACAACAATGAAAAATGAAGAAGAAAAAAGTGAACGCATGGACAAAGACCAAACAGTCCTAGCACTGCAGTAATGTATCAGGAATGACAAAACATTGAAAAATGATTATTTGCGTCATGTAGCCAAACAGGTTTGTTTGCACATCCATTTGGGGGGTGTGTGTGTGTGTTAAAATGAGGGTTAGGGTTAAAGTTTATGTTTAACTAATTTGCCACCACAACATTTTCGGTGGCCACATGCATGGTCACTGTAACTTTTTCCAAACATTGACCAGAAGTTGGTGCCAAAACTCTTGTGCTGAATATTTTGGTTACATGACCCAAGTAGTTGCTACATAAACATTTGTCAGTTCTCTGAACCAGAAATGTACAGGAAAAAAAATACAAAAGGAAGAAAAATATTTCCTGCTTGACAGAAATATATATATATGCAATTCCAAGTAAATTGTGGGAGTATGACTTCAACACTTTAGATTCTGTGTTGGGAAGGTGCAGTCAAGGATTGATGGCTGGTCCATATTCAGTTATATATTTTGACAATTTGTTTTAAAAATACACACGTAGGTTCAACTATTTTGAAAAAAACTATCGAAAGTTGTAATTTATTTCATTTTCATTCTTCTGGAAATGATTGTATAGAACAGAATACACTTTGCTTTACTGATCTTGAAGGAAATTTGCTTCCTAGTTATTTTGTTATTTTGAACGTGAGCCTTTACTAACTACAACTGTTTTGTTCTTTTGCCGCATTTTAAATTCAAGGTTTCAGGTGGATGAGAGCTGAGAGTGGTATCTCTTAGGGAAAAGTTGTGATGCCAGTTTCAATTTTGTATGGATGCTGAGGGAGAGGCAGATGGTGCTAAAATCAAACTGCTAGTCAATGTTTGATGTTTCAGGGAAGACTGCGAGCATGTTTGATGATGAGTTCATTCTACAACGAGAAAACGTAAACTCTTGGCCAATCTTCTATCACTAACTTGTTGATATAACAAAATACACTCTTGATTTTTCACCTTAAAAATTCTCATGTTTATCCCACCATCTCTAGCTCTGCAAAAACCATTTACATTTGAGCGGAAATACCACCTACTGCTCAAAGTGATCTCCTGGCAATATCGCTCATGCCAACAATTGACAGTAAAGCACCAAACTGAAATCAGATCAGACCTCAGACAAACGGTGTCTCTACAAGTATGTCATCAAATGTTTACATTAAGCTCAACTCTTTGTCTGACTGTAATATTTTACTGTTATTACAGGCAACATTCTTTGAGTGTTCAGTGTCACATACAGCGAGTATCGTTCATTCCCTCATGAGTTCAGCAGGAGCTCTAAAGATGCCAGACATTTCACATTTTGCCCTCATATATACTCAAACAAGTGATTATATTATCATAATTATCTGACCCTCAAATGGTCGCTATAATACCATCAGAAAAAAGCTGATATGCAATGTAAACAACCCAGTGAAGGCATATGAAGAATATAAGAATATAAAGTTGGAGTGAGCAATTATTAGCACCAATCACAGCGCTGTTGTACTTCTCTATTTGGATGGACAAGAGTTTCAAGTATGACACAGTTGAAAGGTTGCTAAAGCAGGTCTCACATTATCAGACTTCGCACTCCACACTACATCAAACAAACCATTCTGGGATAAACTTTTTAGAACTTGAAATACCCTCAGGTACAAAACACTATTGAACACAGACATATCTGACTTTAAACATAAAGCATTACAATGGGGGTTTGAACATTTTCCTCCCAATCTCAGGGAAATTTTGCAAATATCTATGATGACATAAATGGACGCTTGTCATTGAAATAACAGATGTGCTTGAGACATTTAATAAAATCTTCATTTCATCCCGAAGAGCTGGAAAATGGCAACTATTTAATGTCTACGCCCTATGTCTGATCTAGTATGATGGGTGAACAAAATTTGATGGCCGCGACCATCACTCAAGTCTTTCCTCAAACCAATCCTAATCCTAACTGTTCACTTTTCCACTTACCCAAAGTCAAATGGCGTTCCATGCTTCAATGATCAAAATTCTTTCCTTAACATTTACACGAATTTCCATCAAAATGAAAAAAAATGTTATGAATGTGACTGAACTTGACTGAGATGCCAAAATCTGAACTAGACAAGAATTTGTATCCTAATTATAAACATGAAGAAAATCAAAATACCTCAGTTAGTGATTTTATCTAACTGACAATCCAGAGAGACAGCGTCCAACACTATCTTCTTTCAAAATATTGGAAAAAAAAAAAAAAGATGCTTCAGTGCTAAAAAAAAAACACAGATGAAAATCACATTGCAATAGAAAAGATAGTGAGCAATAGTTTTTGTGAACACTTTGCTGATACGCATGACCTTTGTACACAGTCCATGTTCATTTCCAGCATATTTGATTACATAAACCCAGCCAAACAGTCCTATGTGTCAAGGACTGGTGTATGGGTGGTGTCACGCTCTGGTGTGTGGCTGGTAATGAATGATAAAAGGCAGTTATTTTGCCGGCAGGCTCGACGGAAGACTAAATTATAGTGTTTAAATTATCATTCCATGTTCGCAGAAAAGCATTAATTTCTTCCCAGCCTGATTTTGAACATCCTGATACAGCAACCATTGTGATAGCAGTAAAAATCTTTTCTTCATATAAACACCCCACTTTGGGCACACATATTTTCAGCAAAGAGCGCTGTATCTTCTTGACACATTCTCCATCACACCCAGTGAGTTTGCGGAGAAGGAATGTGTACAGTACATTTAATCCACTACAGCTTTTGCTGATTTTCGCTGTTAACATTGTAAAAATTTATCTGACAAAATACAACAGGAAACGAAAGGGAATATCAATTACACGCCTAACGCTTATGATATTCTTGGTTTACATCACATCTGGATCAGTGTCAATGAATTCAACACCTTATTTTGCATCACGAGAAGTTCACAAATCATGAGCAATCTAGGACATTTGACCATGGGCAGGCACCAACTCTTACTGGGCGGCCCAGACAGTCAATGGCCAGGGTTGACAAAGTTATACATTATGCTGAAGAAAAGATGGTCACAACCCAAAGTGTCAAAGAAGTGGATGAACAATGACTGGCAGCATCAAGTAGCATCCAAGATCACAGAGCATTTCTATATTTGACACATTGATAAGCGTTTCGTCAATAGCAAAAACGACTTAAGACCCCCCTCCCCCAACCTCCTGTGCCTTGTATGCCATACCTCAAACAAATCAAGTGTGGCCCCTGCCCCGTATTTCGAAAATTTTCTAAGCAACAAAGACTATTTTCTAATCAATAATGTTTCCATGAGGTACTTATGCTGGATTTGGATGATATTTTATTTACTAAATGTCTCTCCCTCCCAGACAAATCAATACATTTGCCCCTCGCAATAACTGAACTACTTGACCATGCAGCAGCCAATCACTTCAATCCTTTACTGAAAAACCGTACCTGTAGAGCGCCCCCCCCCCCCCCCCCCCCGACTATGGTGGGAACTCAGACTCACCGGAACAATAATGTCAGTCACTAACACATGTGGATACATATATGATATGTATTATGAATGAGGACCATACAACGATGATCCTGGAATCAGACACCGTAAATCTGTTTATATAGTTTTTAACTAAAGAATTGCTGATTGATGACTGACTGAAGGTGACACAAATCTGACATTTAAGCTGCTTTCCTTCTCCCATTGTGTTTTCATATCATTTGACTATGACTAGAGGTAGACAAAAATGGAATTCTTTCCAGCTGGTGGGGTGATGCAATTATGTTCATAAAATGAGCAGTTGAAACATTTGCTATACACACAAAACCTGCTCAAAGAGCTGCTCAGTACCCAAACCTAAGGAAAACTTTCTTCTCAGTTCCCATGGAAGTTAATAGATTGTATGATACATAATGTACACAGTGGATAAGGAAATAAACCAAGAGAGGTCCTTGACCTTTTGACTTGTCATGAAGTTTTGAAGGGGTTATTCAAAGTTTGGATATTTCTTCTTCAAACAAAAGTGACGCCAAAACAGCCCCTACTTTTGTATCAAAAAACTGGTCATGAAACCACACGTAGACCAGCACAATACAGATGACAACTTTTTTTTCCTTGCCAAATATTCTATAAACTCCTCAAAGGAATTTTATTGGTTTTTTTTCTAAAATGATGAAAGAGGAGTGTAGGCCTAATGTTTGACCTGTTTATAGTTGAACATGTACATTTATGTGATTCAAATTCTATATATGCAGAGACCATTTAAGATAAAGAATACATTTCATGAAAAAAATCCCCCCCCCCCCCCGGAAACTTGGTCTTTCCCACATGTGCAGTTTCATGACTGGGTCAGCCATTACTTTTGTGGTCCCCCCGTTGGCAAATTCCCCCTCTCTACACAACTGAGAAGGGGGTGTGCATACAGTCAAAAGATTAAGAACCCCTGTAACAAAGGAAGTGTGAGACAAAAGACATCACAGGCGTTTGATTGTACGGGCCAGTCCCCTGGCCAACGGAAATGTGGCACAGCAGAACCCGCCCATGATGGGCTGTCCTCCACTGATCATGCTGGTGTAGTCGTCCAGATCTGGCGAGTTGAGCGGGTCGGTATAGGCTCCACTTTCAGAGCCCGAGCTGTCGGAGAGGCGGAGCTTAGACAGGTCCACTGCAGTCACCAAGGTGGGCGGAGTTTGGCAGCGCCATGGTGATTTGGCCAGCGCAAAGAGTAGGCCGGAGTTTGAGGGCACGGGACAATTGCGATTGGGCCAAAGAACGGAGTGGCGGTAGTAGGGGGTTGGTTGAAAGATTTGGATTGGGCCATGATGGAAATATTAATATGATGATTTATTATGATGGCATATGATAAATACGTAAATTTACATGAAATAGTATAAGAAATAGCATAATGTAGTTTAGATTTGTGTATACGATTTATGCAAAATTAGTAGTTTATTTTAATTATTCGACGTCAAAAAATCATTTGTGCAGATGAAGTCATGTGATTAAATATCAGTTTGACAAATAGCCATGGCAACCAGTAGGACACAAAATGTAGTCCCAATGTCAAACCACAGAATAGAGCAATAGGGTAAAATTGCCATGTGGATTTTAGTCATAATTCATTTTACAGCCAATATAGTCAATTCACAAAGGGCAGATGGTGTGTCGGGGTGGGGAGGGGGCAGGGCAGTATGGACAGAGCAAGGGATGGGGGGATGGGGGAGAAATGATATATATGTGAGTGTTAGTAAAGCAACCAATGAAAAGTAATTACAATGACAACATAGAAAAATTGTATACAATTATCTGACCACTGATATAAATAATTATACAGGCCACAAAAACATTATTATTGAGACTTTTTAACCTGGCAAAATGCAGTTTACTAGTGCATTTGTAGGTGGGTTTGTTTGTTTGTTGTGTTTTCCACAATAGATAAATATGTCCCCATGTAAATACAACTTTTACAGACTTAACAAATAGTTGTTCAAGAATTATTTAACTTGATACATCCACACACACAAGATAATTGAGGGAATGACGTCCTCCAGTGAGTTTGGGAAAGAAACCTGCTCCTCCTACAGGCATCACACCAAATCTTTCTGTGGTAAATTTTAGCAGTAAAAATTAAATCAAAATGTCTGATGATGAGTCTAAGTGTTTTTCTGTTGTTGTTGTTTTTGTTTCTTCTTTCATTATTGTATTAATTTTTTTATTTTAAATTTAATCTTTAAAGCACCTTCAAACAAATTTCAAGCACTGTTTGGTCTATCAATTTTCCATCTGAGACAAACTAAAAAACTTGATGTTAACAGTCAAAGTTCAAACATTTTCACAGGAAGTATCAAATACTTCGAACATAGTCCCAGTTTGGGTTTCATCACACTTAGTCATACAAAAAAAGTCTTCATAATCAGTGCTGAAATTAGACGTGTATGTCGACATTAAAGATAACCACCGTTAGCAATACATGTAATATGATTGACGAGCAGTGACTCTTAGTCTTAGTACTCTTAGCCAATTATTATATTATTTAATGTCCCCATCCCTGCAGTCAACAGAATGAATGATTATAAATGTAAAAGGTGTGGCTCTAGGGTGCAAATCTGTAGTATAGACTATGGAAACCCAGCAGGGTCAGTGCTCAAGCTACACAATGACCACAGTTGTTTGCGTCGGCTACGATAGGGATAAAATAATTCCCCACAATGAAAGTACAGTTGTGAATTAGCTTCATGTTGAGATAAGACATTATGTCCACAGCAATAATGAGGCAAAAAAAGCAAAATATATCAACAAAATCAAAACTAGCGGTGAAGACGAAAGCTTATTTTTTTTTCTTTCCCACAATAGGATCAACTTGAAGAGGCAAATACTCGGCCTTGCGAGGTGTGTGAAGGCTGGCTAGCACTTGTTCTACGCATGCGTGCAAGCTAAATGATCTACGGTCCGATGCAAGTATAAGTGGGATGGACAATAAGTCTTGAATGTCAGGATATCAAAATCTTCCAAGAAACCAAATAAAAAAGCTGAGGCAAAAATCTAAACCAGCAGATAAAAAACAAAACTAAACAGAACAAAAAACCCAAACAAAAAGTTATAACAAAAATTGCTCCGAGAAAGACAAAGGATTTTACTCCCCATCGCATGGCAGGGGCAATCATCAACCACAAGACGCCATTAGTAATTCCCTGTTTGCTTTTTGTTCCACATTCTACAAATCCTGGTGTCCACGCTATTGTGAACATTGGACAAAAAGTGGAGGCCATGTCTCTCCAACCCCCACACCCCAACTTTTTTTAACCAAAGAAAGAAAGAAAGAAAACTAAACCAAAATCAAAATAAGAATACACTACAATGCAAAAGTTTTAAATTTTCCGGCCACTACAACTCTGGGCAAGGCTGCTGGAGTTTTTCTTCTTCCTCTTCTTCTCATGGAGTTGATTCGTCTATTTACTCAGACGATTCCTCAACTGCACCATGTGCGACTCGACGCCCCTGCTCTGAGGCTAAAACAGGCTAAAACAGCATATATATTAAAACCATTTAAAATATATCGTTGTGTAAATTCTTTTGTTATATACATATCTCTGGTTAAAAATATCTCTTGGCACCAAGATTGTGCACAAAAATAGACCCGCACTTTAAATACAATGGTAGCTGCAACGGATAATTATGTTCTTCAATTCATTGCCAAAAGCCGTTGCAGACGATAGTTTTTGGACTTCTGCCGGGAGGTTGTTCCACATCCTGATGACACTAGGGTAAAAAGAGTAAAGATGGCTGTTAATCCGTGAGCTTGGGATGTTATATTTTATATTATTCCTTCTGTTGCCTCTGGTGTTAATGGTGAGGTGGTTTAGTGGGATATGGATATTTCCTTCCCTGCCCTTATAAAATAGTTTTACTTTGTTTTTTGCTCTTCTTTCTTCTAGTGGTGTCCACTCGAGGTCTCTCATCATTTTATTGACACTACTACTTCTAGTAGGTGGTTGTCAGGGAGAACTGCATCAAACTGGCTTCCAGCATCTCCTGCAGCCGGACTAGTTCCAAATGTATTGACCTGGTCTCTCCCTTGGGTTTAACTAGAATGGCAGAGAGAGGGGTGGTGCCTCTGGGCAAAGCACCATCTCTTAAAAATAGCCCAGGCAAGGCAGCAAAACGAGGAGGCGTTTGCTCGGGCTTGGCAAGCGTCTGTCTCTCCTCTATAAGCCCACCCATTATCGAGAACTTCAGCTACTAAACATCGACATCGCTGCCCTTCAAGAAACTCGACTTCCCGACTCCGGGTCAGTCAAAGAAGAAAACTACACCTTCTTCTGGCAGGGCCTTAGCAGCGAACAGCCGAGAATCCACGGCGTGGGCTTCGCCGTAAAAAACTCCCTTATCAATTCGATCGCAACTCCAATTGGAGTGTCAGAACGCATCATGACACTCAGACTGAACACCCGGTCTGGTTTTACCAACATTATCTGTGTCTATGCCCCAACACTTACCTCCTCTGACGAAACCAAAGACATTTTCTACGAGGCATTGCAGAGGACTCTCCACAACATCCCTCTCACCGAAGGCCTGCTAATTCTGGGTGACTTTAACGCTCGAGTGGGAGCAGATCACTCCGCATGGCCAAAGTGCATTGGGCACTTCGGCATTGGCAACATCAACGAAAACGGGCAGCGCCTTCTGGAGCTATGCTCCGTAAACTCATTATGTGTTACAAACACGTACTTTGACCTTAAGAGATGCCAAAGAACATCATGGCGCCATCCCAGGTCTGGCCATTGGCATCAATTAGATCTTATTCTCTCAAGGAGGAAGAGTTTGGGCTGTATAAAAATAACTCGTTCCCTCCACAGTGCTGACTGTGACACCGACCATGCACTGGTAGTCAGCAAAATCAAAATTTCGGCCAAGAAAATATACAGATCAAAAGCCCCTTCAATCCCTAAGATCAATGTAACAGCAATCAGAGATGAATCAAATAGAAAGTCATTTGAAAAGTTATTTGCTGAAAGCATGGATAATGTCACCCAATGTGACTCGGTAGATGAAACATGGAACACTCTCAGTTCAAAAATTCATGACTGTGCCATCAAGTCTTTTGGACAGCATAAAGTTTCAAACAACGACTGGGTAGCCCAGAACAGCGAAATTCTCCTACCTCTCATTGAGCAAAAGAAATCTGCTTTCAATGAGTATAACAAAAATTGCAATCAGAGTACAAAAACTTGTTTGAAAAATGCAAAAGCTAAACTTCAGCTGGAGGTAAGACGTTGCGCCAACAAATACTGGACAGACTTGTGTAACAGCATACAAGAGGCAAATGAAAAGGGAGATATGAAAACCGCCTTTAGTCAGATGAAAGTAGCTCTTGGGCCAATCATCACCAAAAGCGCCCCACTTAAGTCTGTAAATGGTGAACCCATCACAGATAAAAATGAACAACTGAATAGGTGGGTAGAGCATTACTCTCTGTTGTATTCAACTGAGAAAAATATTCCACCAGATTTTGAGGAACACCTCCAAAAACTGCCAATAATGGCCGAACTTGACGCTGAACCTTCCTTAGTCGAGCTTTCCAATGCAATCGACCACCTGTCTGCTGGAAAAGCCACAGGAAGTGACAACATTCCTGCAGAGGTATTAAAAGACCTAAAAGGCCCATTATTACCACACCTGTATAATCTGTTACTGCAGTGTTGGAAAGAAGGCGTGATACCACATGATATGAGAGACGCCAAAATTGTCACACTTTACAAGAACAAAGGAGACAAAGGCGACTGCAACAACTATCGAGGCATATCCCTCCTCAGCATTACTGGAAAGGCTTTTGCTCGCGTCATCCTCTGCCGCCTTCAACAACTGGCGGAAAAAGTCTTACCAGAAACACAATGTGGCTTTCGAAGCAAACGATCAACTATTGACATGATATTTGCACTTCGGCAAATCCAAGAAAAATGTAAAGAACAAAACAGGCCGCTTATAACATGCTTTGTGGACCTAACAAAGGCTTTCGACACCGTAAGCCGATCTGGCCTGTATGCAGTCCTTAAATCCATAGGCTGTCCACCAACATTGCTAAAACTTATTGCATCCTTCCACACTGACATGAGGGCATGTGTCAACTTTGAGGGCTGCACATCCAATTCATTTGCTGTAAACAGCGGTGTGAAGCAGGGATGTGTTCTTGCTCCTACCTTATTTGGTATATATTTTGCAGCCCTACTCAAGAATGCCTTTGGTCAATGTTCAGATGGAGTACTTATTAACACCAGAGTGGACGGCTCCATTTTTAATGTTGCCAGACTAAAAGCAAAATCTCGTACAGAGCATATTATGTTACAAGAGCTCCTCTTCGCAGATGATGCTGCAATCGTGGCCCACGATGAAACCACGCTCCAGGCTCTCATCAATAGCCTTGCCAAAGCCTGTGACAAATTCATGCTAAAGATCAGTGTCTCAAAAACTGTAGTTTTGACACAAGGCTTGAGAAACCCCAACCCAATCATGCTGAATGGCTCTCCTCTGGAGCAAGTGGGAAAATTCTGCTACCTAGGCTCAACCATCAGTGGTAGCACAGACATAACAACTGAAATAAATGCCAGAATAGGAAAGGCGGCCACAGCTTTTGGCAAACTCTCAAAAAGGGTGTGGAACAATAGCAAGCTGACCATCAAAACAAAGGTACTCGTGTACCAAACTTGCGTCCTAAGCACCCTGCTGTATGGCTCAGAGACATGGACCACCTACTCCAAAAATGAAAGATCCCTCAACTCCTTCCACCTGCGCTGCCTACGCAAAATTCTCAAGATCAAGTGGCAAGACAGGATCTCAAATATCGAAGTTCTGAGCCGAGCCAACATTCCATCAACTCAGGCTCTCCTAGGCAAAAAAAGACTGCGGTGGCTTGGACATCTCCACCGTATGGAAAATGATCGCATCCCCAGACAAATTCTCTACGGGGAACTTGCTACTGGCAACCGACCCAGAGGTAGGCCACATCTGCGATTCAAAGACACTTGCAAGGTCACGATGAAAGCATTCAACATCGACCCCAATGAATGGGAGAACCTTGCAAATGATCGAAGCAGATGGAGACAAAAATTGCGCAGTGGCACGCTCGCAATAGACTTCAAGGCAAAAGAAACATACCTGACAAAACGACAGAGGCGGAATGAAAACACTCGCCAAAGTGAACCCAAAAGACTGACCTGCAATCACTGCCATCGCACTCTCGGGTCAAACATTGGTAGAATAAGCCACGAGAGAAGCTGTCAGTCAAAGTGAAAGTGAATATTCTAGCTGCTAAGACCGTCTGTAAAGACGCTAAAGGCCATATACTACTTCTAGCATACTCATTTGTCACAAAGCGAGCAGCTCTCCTCTGGACCCTTTCCAGTTGTTCTATATTTATTCGACAGTGGGGGTCCCAGACACTGCAGCCATACTCTAGGGAGGGCCTCACGAAGGTGTTATAGCATTTTTCTTTTACTTTCCTATCACAGTTAGAGATGTTCCTTTTCAGAAATGCTAGTATACCGTTTGCTTTGTTACATGTGCTATTAATATGTTGGTTCCATGTAAGTTTTCTGTCCAATGTAACTCCTAAATATTTAGCCTCATCTGTTTCACTCAATTTCTCGCCATGTATAAAGTAGTCTGAGGTGATGTTGTGATGTTTATTTGAAATTCTCAGGACTTGGCATTTATTGGGGTGGAATTCCATACGCCAGTCCCTCTCCCATTCTTGTAGGCTGTCCAAATCTTTCTGTAAAATTTCCGTATCTTCTTTTGAATTTATTGTTCAGGAGGCTATCATCGGCAAACAGTCGTAATTTAGTGCCTGGAGAGATCTTACTTGGCATATCGTTAATATAAACTAAAAATAGCAAGGGGCCCATTACAGTACCCTGAGGTACTCCCGAGAGAACAGGTGCAGGATTGGATGACTTTCCGTCAACGACTACTATTTGTGTTCTGTTTTCTAAAAAAGACTTAATCCACTTCAAAGTACTGTTTCTAACTCCATAATGGTTTAGTTTAGTCAAAAGACTGGCATGGTGCACTTTATCGAAGGCCTTACTGAAATCTAGTAAAATGGTGTCCGTCTGTCTGGTATTATTCAAGTTATTAACGAAATCGTTGCAAGTTGTGATCAGCTGGGACTCACACGACCTGTATTTTCTAAAACCATGCTGTACATGTGTTAAAACTGAGTGTCTATCGAGATGCTTCACCTTCACTAATCAATGAAGTCAGACAACTCTTCATCTGTGTGTGCAATGGCAAAAGTTATAAAATCTTGATGTTTCAAGACCTAAGACTAAGAAAACAAACACACAGACTGCCACATTGTATCAGGTTCCCCAATACCCAACAACGTAGACAAATTTACATGTATAAGTTTGGTGATTTCTTCCCCTTCGTTATCATTCTGAAATGACTGTCTGGCACGGCAAGACCAGAAAACAACTTAGGAAAAATTAAGATGGAGACAAAAATTACAATCAAAACATCAAAATCGATGCTTCACAATCGCTCTAGGCTAGGAATATGACAACAATTCTGGAGGCTGACACAATCAAAATTTGGGGACTACTGGAAGCTTCGAGGGGAATGGTAAAATGCTCAACATGTCACCATAAAATGTAAAAAAGCCAAAGAATGCTGAACTATTGAAGCAGTGTTTGTCTGAAAACCCTTACTGAACTAAGTGAAAGGATTCAATCTACAAAACAAAATGCATTTTGATAAAATATTTCGCAATGTGCCCCGCTTTAATTCTCTGTTCAATTCCATTTGTGATGACCAAGGGAAAACTATTAGTTATACACAATTTCAACCCAGATAGAGCACATTTCATTCTATGCAATGCTGTGTTAAAACGAAATTCATAAGATCTTTTCCTTTGAGTCTGCCAAATAAAAAAAAACATTCATTGCTGCCATAGATAAGCAGACATTTTCTTATCAGCTAACCTACAAACTTTTTTTGACCTCAAACTTGACCCGCCACTCAACTCTTATCATATTCTGATTCAGTCAAGAGCGAACATGTTGATACACAAATCCTGATTGTGTTGTTTACTTTTTAAAAAAAAATGATTTCATATACATGATTTTTCACCCCATCTACTTTTCTTTATATGATTTATTCACTCCCAAGTGTCTGCAGGACACTTTTTTTCGGATGTTTTACTTAAAATGAAATCACCTGCAAAGAACCAAACAAGGGGACAGCATTATGATAACATCACTCAACGTGAAAAAGAAAAACATGTAAGAAAAAAAATTACAAGAATATTTATTAATTTATTCCATTTTCCAAAGATCTACCTAAATTGAGTAAAAGATTGCAAGTTCTGTCATCTCAGTTAATACTTCTTGGATTTTAGAAGAATGATTTCTGCCTAAGCCATCCCGAATTCAAAACCTCACATCCAAAGATGTTGATAATATTGTACTTCATTGGTGTTCGTTCTGTTAATCTGAATGACATCAGACAAACCAGGTTTAGTCCATGGTACACAGACACCAATTTTTCTTTCTATGCCTATGGTGCCAGTGCTGTTGAATTCAACGGAAATTATACGGTTTCACATAAGTGAACATAAAATACACATATTATGGTAGTGATGATATATTTGCAAACTGTCCACCTCAACTTTGCCAGCGGAAACATCTGCATTCTATTGTTACACTGCCACAGATAGTGAATGATTTACTGCGCCTCTAAAGAGATTTCATGATTTCTACCATGCTAAAACAGAAGCCAAGGCTCGGGTTTACAAATACTCCATGGAATCTTCAAGTGCGTTGTTTCATGCACCATGATCAGTTCATGCTTCAATGGTTTAAGTGCCGCCCATAGAGCTCTGTACTGCTGCCAAACTACCCAACCATGGCAATGACAGGAAAAGATAAACATGTGGAAAAGTTGGGGTTCGACTTCAACAATTGTCCACCCTGAGCATGATATGAACTCCTATCCACAGTTTGACCACCATAAACATTAGTTTCAGGAATTTATATGAAAACCCCAAGTTTCTACGTTTTGCAATTGTCTCTAAATATTGTCAGTCTCAGATTTGCAACTTGCTTTTATTGCTACAGATTACAATCTTATGTTTTTTTGTTCTTTTAATTATTTATAAAATTTATTAATAACAGGCATATACAATCATTGAATAAACATCAACTAAGTAAAATGATAATGATGGACCGTTAAAAAGAAAGAAAAATTGGCACAGTACATACACGTACACTATCTTGCTATGAGGAAAAGGTAAAATGATAATCGGGGACGGAACTGAAAACGAAGAGTTTGGAATATGTAAAATTTTGGGAATGGACGACACCTGCAAAAAGCTTAGGTCAAACAGGGTAGGAGACTAATTGCTGTATTGTCTTTCTAATGCAAGTGACAGGCGTTGATGGAGTCGGGGGCCTTTGGTGATCTCTCCTGTTGTCTTGACAAGTCTGGCCTCCACTCGGGATAAGAACATTTGTGGCCCTTAAACCATGAGTTGAAGTATAATTTTCTAGTGAGCTTTATTTCTTCTTTCGTTCTCTTCAGCAGTTTTGAGGCAGGCCCTGGTGCTATCGTGCTCTACAGTATATTATTTTATGTAAATGTATCAGCAACTGTAGCATCCCAATCTTGTTTACAAGAACCAGAATGCTTTTACTCCAAGATGTAGCCTTTGAAAAGAAATCTATCCCAGGACATTGCAGATGACCAAAAAAACTACAGAAAAGCAATGAGGCAAGAGAGAACAGAAGTGTCAGGAGGAGACATAGTCAAACACTAGGGGAGGGGGGTGGAGGGGGGACGGACACGCGTGAATCTGGCTTCATTCATCAATTCCCATTGAGCAACGGAACTTTAGGCTATACAGAAGTTTGTGCTGACTGTGGTAAAGACTGAGCAAAGTCATTCAAATCGTTCACACGGAGGACAAACACATTCATCAGCATATCAATGGAACTTCAATGTTCTGTGAAATTGGTGAAAGAAATTCGGCGATGTCCCTGGAATATCTAATATTACAATAATGCACAATTTCCCCTCCTGTGAGAAGACACCATCTATGGGAAATGTAGATGTGTATATATATAGGTGGATTGATGCGAGCAAAACACCCACATATCTTCATTATTCCCTGCAAAGTGTGCTAAAATGTTGCAGAGTGTGAGTCAGACCTGTCGGGATCAATTGTGGAAATTGCAAACTCGGCTCTCATGTTCACTTTCACATAAAATCTTGGCAAATGATACAGATATATTTGCTTTTTCCCTTCATATGTCTCAACCAAAACAGGGGCTCCTTTGGATAGATTTAAATTTCTCATGTTGTGTAGTACACATTCTCGAGACAGCAGTTCAGTAAAAGCCACGATTATGTTTAAAAAGATAGGTCGAATCTTTCAGGCAAAATATTTAGTTTTCACAACACTGCAATGCAAGCATGCGTTTGATGTCTGAGCAGGCATAATTAGTTGCCAAAAGCTGAACAGAAAAAAAACCCAGAAAAGGTATTAAAGAAACCAGACTGATTGTTAATTCAAGACTGGACAACGAGGGGTATCAACAACAGGCAACACCTGGAACATTTTCTGTTGTTTCCATGTCATTCTCGGAACTATTTATGTTCTTCAGAACCACAAATTAGGATTAGTGCTTTCAAAAACCAAAGAACGTCCTACATAAATATCTCATTTCATTTCCAACAGAGTCACGATGCAACTAGAGCACAACTACAACAATATAAGGCTAGGCAACTTTGGCACAACGAAACTAAAAAATCAACTGATTATTAGGCAACTCAATGAAGTCATGGCCAGGTATCTGACAATTATCTAAATCATGCAGCCAAAAACAACAAATGCAATTCTTTTTTGGTTCCTACCTTTACCATCATTTGGCTTCTTTTTGGCAACCTCTATTCGGCCTAAAATAACAAACATAACGTCTGTTTCCGGGTCTCCTTCTTTTTCTTCATAAATCTAAACCTACCAACAATTATCTGACTATTACATGAAACATTTCATTCAAGTATTGCAAAAACATACAGAAAATAAAACACTAACACAATAAAACACAATTAATCATGACAAGTTACACATCGAATGAGAAAGAAAGAAAGAAAGAAAGAAAGAAAGAAAGAAAGAAAGAAAGAAAGAAAGAAAGAAAGAAAGAAAGGGAGAAAGAAAGGAAGAAATGACGACTGTCTAGTTTGATTATCTTATGGAAAAAACACCACATAAATAAATCAACCTAAACACTATTAAAGTTTAAAAAAACAACAACCAAGAACCAGTTTGTGTGGATTGGGGGAAGGGTGGATGAAGGAAATCCATACAACTTCAGGATGGCACATAGGGCTAATTTTTATGTAAAAGCATGGTGAAATTTTGCAAAATGTGACAAAAATTAATGGAGAAATGAAGGCCTGGTGCAGTACACCAAGTCACTGAGAATTCAGAGAAGGTGACAGAATTTATGATAACAAATATAAAGCAGTGGTGTAAACCTTTGAAAGAAAGTGTACAAGATAGAAGTGATGGCTTCTACTTTATCATTTTCTTTTTGACTGAAGACTTACACACTTCATTTGCTTTTGTATTTTTTTGCCTTAGTCAATATTTAATGCCATCTGGGGATTGTGAAATAGAAATGTTTGTTTTGCAGCCTATCACCTAGCATTTATAATCATCTGCTTGCAAATCAAGAAACCTATCTTTGAATACCTGCATATATTGAACTCTACATACTCCTTGAAGTATTTATAAGTATCAGTCTTAATTTTGCAAGTTGTATGGTCAGTATTGTTAGACAATGGCAGAAATAGAGTGCAAAAACATGTCCTATATGAAAACAGGCGGCAATTCTGAGGAGTCCAATAAACTATCTTTAATATTCTACTTTGAGGGGCCCGAATTCATGCAGAAAGTGGAAAAAAAAAATTAATGACAAAAATATTTTTAAAAAAATGTAAAACTTGAAAATAACCCCACGAAACAATAAAGAACAGCCAAAAAAGCTGCACTAAAGCCAACCAGAAACAAAAGGGTAGTCATGAAACATCCACACTGAAATGGTATCACCATATGACAAACATCTAATTACACAATAGGAGAAAGACTCCAGATTATTGACATCTGTTTCAATATTGCCGTATTTACAACAGCTTCAATCATCCTTCTTAAGTCACACTGGTTATTTTGTTGTTTTTTTAAATGTTCCCAATGATTTTTGTATCAGATTGGAGTAAAGAACTAATATGTTCCTGAAGTAATCCAACCTGGTCATTCAAAATACAGTGATGATGTTAAGGTTTTGATTTTCATTTCATATGTTAGGTATCTGCTAATCTCAAACACTTGCAACTTGCTTGACTGTCATGTTGAACATAAATTATAAATAAATACAACAAGATAAATAAAACTTTTATTTTGTCCTGCTAAAGATGTTGTATTTCATTCTTTTGATTTTGTTTACTTCATCATGACCTTGGGGGGAAAAACAACAGCAACAACAACAACCAGACAAGAAAAACAATAACAAAACAACCAGCCAATCAAACACAAAATGGTGAAAAACTTGATGGCCTAAATTATGTACATTGTTTCACAAGCTGACGCAGCAGATAGTTATCAGTTACTGAACAAAAATCTACTGCACTAATTTCTTAAATGAGATGAAAGTTAAAGACATAATTTTATGTTACAAAAGACCTTTTGTTTTTGTAATTGAAGTACATTATAAAAAGTGTTTATTAGCAACAGATCATAAAATCATTCATCTATATAGTTTTTGGTTGTAGGCTTTTCCAAAGCTGACAGGGAATGTAATACATTGGCATTATTTAATGTCTTCAAAATAATTTAAAAGAAAAAACTAGCTTCCGAGAAATCTGTATTGTACAGATGCTTGTGGGACCAACTGGTATAAGAAAAATGTGCGTTTCACACATTTAGTCCTTCTATGGAAGTACATAAATGGGTTTTTAAAAAATGGATTTGCAGAAAAAAACAAAACAAAACACTTACACATTCATCTCATGTAAAAAATAAATAATTAATTCATACACAAATCAAATTCAAAGTCAATGAAGGAGACAGGAGAAAAGGTTGTACTTACACGAGTTGACTGTATGCCGAGTTTTGACACTGTTACAGTAAGCTTCTATGACCTGCAGGATGAAGGCATCTTCGTTGTACACCTTGGGATCATCTGGAGGGAGAAATTCACATCACAATTGTCATTAGGAAATTTTGTTAAGAATTGTGATCAGAAATTTATGAACAGTTTAATAAAATTTAATACAAATTTGTATATCTATTGTAGCATTCAGTTTTCACTTTATCTGATTACATTTATCACTTCTGTAAGAATTCTCCTTCAGTGTCTGCACATGAAGATAAATATATCATAAAACTATTGCAATCAAGTTCCCCAGGTCCCATATCTTATTTCAATGACAGTGAAAATTTGCTGTGGAAGTTGTAAATACTCCAGTTTTGATAAACAACGACAGCATAGAACATGAAAAGGGAAACAGTACACAATAATACAGAGATGAAATGTGTTAAAAAAACAACAACGAAAAAAAACAGTTGTCTTTTGCAAAGGATTTTGTTGGTAACGAGTAATTGGGAAATATTACCATAAATTCTGAAAGACAAGTAAATCCTGAAGGAAAATAACAAAACATGCAAGATTTCAGTCAATGAGGCACTGAACAAAATTACCGCAACAACATGTCTTTTCTGTAGTTTTGACCAAAAATTGTACATAATAGTTCTGAATGCGGCGCTTTTAAAGACAAATTGTTATAGAATACTGACTTGCTGAACTTTCAAAAATCTGGAAGTGTGTAAAGAAACAAATCTTATGTTCTCTTCTTGTTTCTCTGTGGTATCTGATGGTATCTGCCTATTCTTCAAGATGTTTCAAAAACTTTTAACATTCTGAAAACTTTCCTCCAACACTTGGCAACACAAACAAAGCAACGTCTGTCTCAAATTCAATCGTTAATCTTCAAAAGATCAGGTTTACAGTACTTATAGTAAAGCTCATCCATGCTGCAATAGCAGACAATAGTGCTAACATGAAAAAAACAAAAAACAAAAGATTACAAGAATAGTGTGAAGAATGTGCTTGGCAGGGATTCCAGCCTACAAATGCCCAAATATCCCAGGGGACTGGACGTCAGTGGAAAACTTTCAGAAACTGATTACACTACTTGTAATTATATCACAGGGACAGTCATTAACCACCAGTTTATAGAGTTATAACGTCTAAAAGTGTTCAGTTATATTCAATCAATTTTGTTGCATCACTGAGTGAAAACAGTAACCGCCACTGAAAGAGTACAAGTATATCAAATCTACAGACATTGAACTTCAAGTACAATACAAGAAAACATCCAAGCCAAGCAGTGTATAATACTACAAATGTGATTGCATAATGACATACTACACCTATGGGCATCCATCTACAGGCACAAGACATTGGGTGACAGAACAGCAAGTGTTGGCTTTATGAGGAGAGTCAGTGCTGGGTGTTGTGTGGACTAAACACTTTAGCACATGCCAGTTTTCCCTCAATGTTTTCAATTTAGATTCCCCTTCAGATACATACCCTCTTAACCCAGAGTCAACACTGGTGAGAAATGTTCATGTAAATATAAATATTCACAACAGCCAAACTGGACTGTTTATCTTCATGGACACAGATTCAACATTATTTTCTTTATTTTCTTTATAATTAGATTTAACAATTCTTTATAATCTTTGTTAACAAAACATTTTGCCAATTATTTTAACAAAATAATGTGCTCTTCCCCCCTAGTATCCAGCAAAAATACTGCTGACTAATATTTTGTAAAAATGCAAAAAGATTCAAAAATGCCTTTCCACACTATGTGACAACAAATTTGGAGGTATATGTAGCAAAAAACAAAAAATGGGACATAACCGGCAAGAAAAATGGGGACCAGTTATTGTTGGACCTTGCCAGCAGCTGCCCTTACAACTAATCAACTAAATATTCTTTTCTTTTCCTCCAGCCCCACCATGACTAATCTCTGGTGCCCATTACTGAGGACTCCACACCAACAGCCACAAGACGACATACAAAGCAACAACAAAAATCAAGGACAGAAGAACTGACAAATTTAGGCGGAGATCCAAAGATCCACCAGAAACAAAGAAGTTTCACCATGTAGCATAGCACAATACATTGGCCATAACAAAAAGAGTCATGGACATTTTCAAACATAATCCGCATGCTAGAAATGAAATACCAAGACAAACGGGAGAACATGTAGGTTAAATTTACATATGTAAAGCTGGTCAATGAATCAAGTCAATGGAAAGGAGGAAATTCTGTTTCAGTCAGGATTAATTCTAGAAACTTTCTTATTTCCCTTTGTCTAGGACACTGACATTTTGGCTGTCAATATTTCTGGCAAAACCCTTTAGATTTTTTTTTTCTCATCATAGAGATATTGAATGGAATATTCCTATTATAGTTTCCACCGCAGTGCACAGGTCGCAGAATGTCTACAGTAAAAAAAAAATTTTTCTGTGAGGGGTTTTCCAAACTGCCAGAACGTTATCCTGACTCAGACAAGAGTCATCATAAAAAAGTATGAAAAAACAACAAGCCAGAAACAATAAATCATTACCGTTCCTTAAAGCTGTAGTAACTGGTTTTGGCTATTTCTCAGGAGAAGCTAAAAAACTGTTTTATTTCAGCACAACTGATCTAAGTTACATGGAGTTTTTGAAAGTTTGCTATTGGGCTATATTTTGGCTTGGGAGTCTAGAACCAAGATGATTCGATGCGGCTTTGAATGTAGTTGAAAACATAAAAATCAGGTTTTCGATTTTTTGAGTTACTACAGTCTCAGGGAACGGTGACAAAATTTTATTCCATTTTTGCCCGCAGAACATTTTGTTTGATGTCTCTGTGGTTAGTTTTGCCCTTTCCTATACTGTCAACTTTCTGCTCAGGATATCAAACTCCATTGCTGAGCTTTACCATCAACACAGAAACGAATAGAATTTCATCAAGACAAAAAAGTTCAAAATAAGGAAGAAGCAGGCCCCCCCCCCCCCCCCCCCCAAAGAGAAGAGACTCGAATAATCATTATCAGCCCTGAAGAGTGGCTTAAAACACATGTATCCCAATCTGCTCTGTCTTTTTCTAAAGTTTATACACAGATTTATCATCACGGCCTTTTACCAAATTCTCCCAAGTTTGGGATGATTTTCCATGGGATGATTCTCCATTGTTCAATTTGCTCACCTAAATTTCCTACAAGTGATATCATGATAGGTTTTCTACTTATGGAATGATTCCAAAACTTGTCCACAATGAGTGGATGAAATCAGTATATCTTTTAAATCTCGCTGTTTACCAAGTAATCTGGTGTGCTAAATAGTCTTCAGGGTACATAATGTCATTGAAAAGTTAGCTGGGCTAATATAAAACTCAACAGCCGTCTACAGCCTGTATAGCATATAAATTATGACAAGGTGAGAAAACAAAGTCCCAAGCTAAAAACGAGACAAAAAAAGAAAACAACAAAAAAATGTACTAAGGTAAACAAATGCAACAAAATCAAAGGGGGTGCCAAGATTATGACAATGGCATGGCATCCAACAAAACTACTAACTTTTGTTATGCCAGTCTGTTTCATCTCCAGAGTATGTTCGAACTGGGATAAAAACAAAAAAATAGCAGCACCATTCAGCTCAGATTCAAATAACAAAAAAACAATAGCCAAAAAAAAAAAAAAAAAAGGTAAATTGTTTAGTTTGAAACAGTTTTAATTGCTATGCAACTTCTATAAATCTCATTGATCAAGAATGGCAATATAAAATTAAATTTAAAAACCTGGTTCAAGTTTCAGCACAAGGTATGAAAGTGTTTCAATGGTCAAGTTTATAATTCATTAACCCTTTACTTGCCACCGCCGGAAAGTTGAGATTTTCATATTCCTTGTTACTCTTAAATATGATTACTACTGTTGTTTCAAGTCACGGGTGTATATCTTAAAAATGAATAAATTAATTTTCTAAAAAGGAGTCTCGCCTTTCTGTAAGTTTACAACCTACGTCACAAATGACAATTCATGAATCTGTTTTGTCGGCATGTAAAGGGTTAAATAAACCTGAGCAATTGTTGTGTTCCTCTTGAAGAATGTTTATTTGATATTGGAGAGTGTGTGTGTGTGTGGGGGGGGGGGTGCAAAATGATTCCTATCTTTCAATTCTGGCTACAAACAAATATGACCAGAGCTTTTAAACTGCAAAATCAAACTGAAACTGCCCCAAGTTCACTTAAGGCCTTCACCACCTTCATTTCTCAGTCAAAATGCTCAATTATATCTCTTGTAATACAACACACAATTGTCTTGCCAAAACTACATCTGGGCACATTAAAGATTGGACAGCTTACACCATGTCTTAATATTTAGAAAATGCTTTTAAAACTTCAAAGTTCCATGAAATTGCTTTTCAATTTCTCCAGGCCAATACTATAGAGAAAGCCGTCACTGAGCTCCATGGAGAGGTGGAAATTTTCAGATAAAGATCAATGCAAACAATTTCTACAGAGAAAAGGATCGTCCACTCTCCATGTACACACATCATTGATGGAGCAAATCATGCTGATTTCAAAGCCACTAGGGGCAAATCTAGGCAAAGAAAACCATATTGTATGCCCGCAAACAGTGTCTGACCATCAATGTTTCTTGACAAAGAGCAATGATAACAAATGAAATGTTCATTATGTCAGAGGCCACAACACAAAATTGGTCATGTCCCAGCTGGCCAAGTTGAGAAAATTGCATAAAATGATAGTCCATACAAATATTCACCATTCTGTTCATGGTAAAACAATGGCAGACAGAATTAGCTGAATTGGCACAAATAAAAAAATACTTTCAGCCCAACCAATTTTACTTGAATTCCCCAACTTGGAGACCAATTCTGTGCTCCTGTCTCAGAAACAGCTTCTGCCTTAATCAAGCTGGGAGGTTGTTTAAACAAAATGGTTGCCACCTTTATAGCCCACTCCCAATTTCCGACAAGCCAGAAACACTTCGTTAAGAGTGAACAATTGAGTGGACCACAGTCATCTGCAGGGCTTACTGAGTTGTCTGTAAAGTGGACTTATAAATTTCAATAACATGACTCAACACTCATATGTCATATTCATCTACACAAACACAAACAAAACCAAAGACAAACATCCAGGACAGGGATGAGAACACACAATCCATTACATGTCCAAAGTCATGATTTCATCCACTGGTTGCCATGAACAAAACTTACATCTAATGATTTCTTTGGCTGAGGACATTTAACACTACCATAACCAACTCAGTTCTAGCAATGTCTAGCAATAAACAGAACAATCAAACACACCTGAAAAA
The DNA here is from genome assembly GCA_963931925.1 of Onchidella celtica. Lineage (NCBI taxonomy): Eukaryota > Metazoa > Mollusca > Gastropoda > Systellommatophora > Onchidiidae > Onchidella > Onchidella celtica. The sequence continues at coordinate 1,404,860 of OZ007580.1, read as the reverse complement.
CTGACAAAACAAAATTATTGGAAACACACATAAACACACACCTGGAAACCAAATTCAGAATTCAGAACAAGAAAAAACAGCAATAAAACAGACCCCAGTAAACACATGATATCATGAACTAATGAACATTTGTCAACATCTAATAACATAGGTAAACATTAGGATCTGTTACTCTCTTCAAATTCTAAAAAATTATAATTTTCAATACAGCACTGTCTAACTGTAGGCCTTCCTAGAATTTTGTCAGAATTAACCTTTGAAGAGTCTACAGCTGTCTCCACGGGGAGACATAAGTTCTGTTCACCAAACAGGAAAGTGTCTTGTCTTCCTTACAAGTTTTTTTAGTGCTTGGTATGAAAAGTTATAAATACTGTTTAATTACCTTGCTGCTACCATAGATACAACAGATCAAAACAAAAAGTTAGCCAGAGTTTTTCTACAGCAATTAAAGTAATAAATAATTAAGCTTCTTCAATCAAAGACAATGGACCTAGAGTGATAGCTGAAAACCATCCTGTACTTTATCAATTTGGCTTTGAAAATGACATCTGTTAATTTTTCCAGTGGATGAATAAAGCAATGAATGCAAAACACTACCCTACTTGGCGCATCTTACTGTATCTGGTGTCTTTGATATCTGCGAGTTGAAATAATAATTTTCATATAACGGAATGGATAACAACACACAAGCATGACAGGTACAACTTTCTAATATCTTCTACTCAGCTAACGTAGCAAAGCCACTTGAATGCACTTCCTTCATCCAGTCTGCAATATTTAGTTCAATAAAAGCTTTATGTACTTCTATTCTCAATGCCTAAAAAAACTGACCTGGTTTTCTCTTATGCGTAGATTTTCTTGCTGCTCTGGGAGACTTGAGGACTTCCTCTCTACACATCAGTGTGGGCCGTAGGGGAGGGGAGGGCCGCAAGCAGGTCAGACTCCACACACACGATGTTTTGGTGGACAGTGGGAACTGGGGTGGGGGACCCATGGGTGGATTGGAGGAGATCTGGGCAGTCTTAGCTGCCGTCACCGTGCTGACACTGGGCTGGCATGTGGAGATCTGTCAACAACGCAACATGAAAATATAACAAATCCATGATCCAACTGAACCCACAAAAGCCTCAAGCAAAATGTGACAGTTGTAGTTACATAACCCACAGCGAGCTTATCAGTGGAACAAATCATAAAAATTACACCTGAGGCAAAACTTTCAAACCTTCAGACATTGATATCATCCTGCAAGATTTAACATTGAAAAGAATTAAATTTGAAAACAATAATTTTTTCCACACCAGAAAAACAACAACAAAACAGTAACATAAAACCAGCTGAATCCAGTAATATCATGTGGTAGTGACTGCCCTTGTCCCAGTCACATTCTATGATAAGGGAGAGAGTCCAAAAACCAATCTATCAGTGGCAAAACATTTGTGTGTATTAAATTATTTGGTCCAATTCCAGATAAATTAGACATGAACAAAATATTGATCTCTCTCCACTCAGTCTTCTATAGAGGGACAGTGTACCAGCTTACCAATTTTGAGAGTACCCACATATTTACAAAAGTTCAAAGAAAATGTACGGCTGCTCATGACAAATTCTGAAAACCTATCCACCCTATCTGAACCACTGCAGCTCGTCAATATGCTTGGCCTACACTATGGGCCTACACTATGGGGCTACATACACATACAAACGAGTCTACATAAAATAAATGTGTGTTTGTGTACATTGTAATGTCAAAATCTGGCAAAAAGAAAAAGTCAAATGTAGCAAAGCCTCCAGTATGAAATAATACCCAAACGCTACAATGAAATGCAAACTAAAAGAGAAGACAGAAAATGGCCGATATTTCGGCATCAGCCTTTTCCAAGGGAAAAAAAAAACAGAAAAAAAAACAAAAACAGAAAAAAAAAGGGAAATCGAACAGTTAAAACAATCGAACAATAAAGGATTTGAATAGGAAATGTATAGAATCTAAACAGAACATGCCTACTTAAATGCAAGTTCTTGCTTGGACAGCAGCACAGAGAAGCATGTCTGCCAATGTGAGGGGGCTCAAAGTGACGCATTTTAACTGCTTGACTTACCATATGTACTTGTAAAGCTTGAGGTTTTGAGGAAGATGATGGATTTCCAGACTGGGATAAAAGCTGATTCAAAATGTCTAACCAGGAGGTCTGTTCTGTTTTAGTTCCACACAGCACGGTGATTTTCTCAATCATTGGGCCTAGGGAAGGGAAGAGTACAGAGTGAAATACACAGCACACTCTGAGTCCACCATGTATGGGCATGTTTTGGCACCTAATCTTGTGGGCCCATAACACTGGTTTACTGGGATGATTCACCTAGCCCGAATCTGCCATAGGCATCGTAAAGTCGTCTGAGAACAAACATACTTTCATGGGGGTAGCTTGACAACAACCAACTACTTCGTTTCTTCTCTATGTGAGTGTTTTTCTATGTATGTCTTTTCAAATGTATCGTGCAAATTGGAGGGCGGCCCTTACCAGAGGCAGCAAAGCATGGGAAGCTGACAGAGTCCAGCAGGCTATCAAAAAAAGAGAACGGCGCAAGAAAAGGCCCAGTGGTACTGAACCAACGGAGCACTCTTGTCATTTATGCGGAAGGGTCTGCAGGGCAAAAATAGGACTTATCAGTCACATGAGAAGCCATAAGTCATGAAAGAACAGTCTTTCCATTCTGTCCTCTGTGTCCTTTAGTTCTCTTTATTGTCCATGTGTTGAAATTCTCAACAATTTCTGTTCTTTATTCCTCTGGTGTTGTTAAGGTCATCATCATACCTGATGGACGAACTATTATTATTATAGTCCAGGAGCTCACATGCAGGGAAAAAATTAGAATCAAACAGCCACGGCTCATAAGGTTAATTCCCATTCCGTTGTTGTCTCAATCAATCAGACATTGAACATGATTTAAAAACTGTCCACAACTCAAAATTCAGAGTGCAATCTTCAAAATTCAGTCACTTGCAAACTATCCTGAAACAAAATGTGTCCATTATGGTCCAACAATTCTGTATACAGCAGCAAAATCAAAACAACTTGATGGTAACAGATGAAAGGATAAATTTTGAAACTGAAAGACACACAGTTGCTACTGAACAAATGCACAACAGTGGACACTCAAAACTACCGAGTAACATGTGTAAAACCTATAATGAGGTAAAAAAAAACAGGTTTAATGAGAAAGTTCAGTTGAATGAAACGGCAGGTGTTAAAGTGAACAATATTGGAAACATATCATTCTATCTGATAATGCAAATATCTTTCACTGTTAGATTCTCTTTTATGCAACATTTCCATCAAATGAGGTGCTGAAAATCAAAACATACTAAGAGATGATTTGGCCTAGTTAGCAATTTGTGCCTCTTCATAAAGCCAGTACTGTGTATTACATGCAAAATATTCAAAGGTGTCAAAGTGTCAATAAAAAAAAAAGATGAAAATCACCTTGCAAAACAAAAAACACATACGAATGGTTTTTATGACCACTTTTCTTATAGCTATAAACTCTGCACTTAGTATGTTTTGATTTTCAAGTGTCTGTCAATGATTTCTGTTCTCTACCTGAGATCTCAATAGCATTTTGGAAGCTCTCAATGTTTTCGCAGGCTGTGACATTCAAACCACTAAGAGGAATCTTGCCCTGAAAAGGAGAAATCAAAACATAAACAGGCAAATCAAAATTATGTAAGCAAGTCACTTGAAATACACATCATATAGTTTTCTGAAAACTGCAAACTGATCAAGCAGATTTTTTCCGTAATTCTCTTGTGATATCAAAAAAATTGGAGAGATGAAATTGTCCTTAGTAAACTCCATCTGGGTCATACACACTTCACACACTGTTGTTTGCTTAGGGGGGGGAGATCCCACTGAATGTGTGACATGTAACTGCCAACTATCAATAAAAATATATTTTAACTGAATGTGTAGACTTCATGCCTGTCCGAAGGGGGCACAATGCCTGGGGATCCATGAAAGAATTATCTTCCGACATGGACCCGCAATGCATCCTGTCCTTTCTGAGAGAGGCTAAGATCTACAACTTGATTTAATAACTTTTATACTCATTACAAAACTTTTTCCAGGTCTATACAAAACCTTTTTGGAATTGTATCAATATGATAAAATTATATGAATGTATTTAATTCTATTTTTAAACTTGACAGCTCTGAATAGGAAACATAAAGAAAGTGTATCGCAATAGACTGTGAAGGGCACAAAGTGGCCGCTATCGTGCCAACGCGTCGTAAAACCCAAACTCAAAACTCAAACTCTCCACTTCTTCCATACTTATTCATTTTGAAACAATTTTAAAAGTCTTAGACATAACATGTTTCAAAGCATTCAAAAACTGACTGAGATAGTATTTGAGAACACCTTCATGATACTCTCTGTGAAGCAGTGTGAGAGGTGGGAATTGGTTGTTCATAAAATTCCTCAGTTTCATGTGGCAATTCACTATGACAGTCAAGCATAATATGAAGAACACAACATAGATCCCAAATCTCAAAACAGTTCCCTTCTTGTTCACTTACTGAGGGTCAATTGAAAACAAAATTGAAAATTCCTGATTTTTCCAGAGAATTGGCACCTGTGCCAACATTGACCTTGTATTGCCCACACTACCCTGGTACTGCCAGCACTTACCTCGTATTGGTAACTGCTCAACCTGGAGCTCATGGACAACATGACCAGACATGAAGAAAACAGGACAAAAATTCTTTCATATTTCTCTCCTGTCTGCATGATCATCTTGACTTGAGAGAGATGAATGACTTCACCCAGTTTAGAGATCTCCTGGAAATATCAGTGACAAAAGTATTCAGTTTGATCAACAAACCTTAGTAATAGGTTAAAGTAGAAGAAGCCATTAATAATTTATAACAAGAACATGATGAGATAGAAGGTAACGATAACCGTAAGAAAACCTGAAGAAAATGAGATGCAAATCTCACAAGGTAATGCCTTAGAAAATAAAGCTCTATCATCAACATCTGAAAGCTGCATAGCTTGCTCAAAATGCAGGTTTTCATGTACAAATATTTTCATGGCCTTGAAGAGTTATGGATTTACTAAGATCAATACAAAAATGGTCATCAAAAAGGTACAGGACATCTGATTTGTGTAAAAGAACAATCAGTAAGGAAAAGCCAACAGCATTCACAACAGCATGTAAGATAGGAGCAAGCAGTGGTAGATGAGGCTATTCAATCCACAACATTCACCTGTCTCCTCCTCATTTTCTTTTATATATTCTATGGTACCAACAACAACGCTGGATTGGAAGCACTGGATGCACAGACAGCTAAATGACACACAGACAGCTAGATGACACACAGACAGCTAAATGACACACAGACAGCTAGATGACACACAGACAGCTAAATGACACACAGACAGCTAGATGACACAGACGGCTAGATGACACACAGACGGCTAGATGACACACAGACAGCTAGATGACACACAGACAGCTAGATGACACACAGACAGCTAGATGACACACAGACAGCTAGATGACACACAGACAGCTAAATGACACACAGACAGCTAAATGACACACAGACAGCTAAATGACACACAAAAAGCTAAATGGCACACAGACAGCTAGATGACACACAGACAGCTAAATGACACACAGAAAGCTAAATGGCACACAGACAGCTAAATGACACGCAGACAGCTAAATGACACGCAGACAGCTAAATGACACCCAGACAGCTAAATGACACAGACAGCTAAATGACACACAGACAACTAAATGACACACAGACAGCTAGATGACACACAGACAGCTAAATGACACACAGACAGCTAAATGACACACAGACGGCTAAATGACAAACAGACAGCTAAATGACACACAGACGGCTAGATGACACACAAAAAGCTAAATGACATACATACAGACAGCTAGATGACACACAGACAGCTAAATGACATACACACAGACAGCTAAATGACACACAGACAGCTAAATGACACAGACAGCTAGATGACACACAGACAGCTAAATGACTCACAGACTGCTAGATGACACACAGACAGCTAGATGACACACAGACAGCTAAATGACACACAGACAGCTAAATGACACACAATGACCAGAATGAGCATTAACACTAAACGGCCAACAAACTCCTGCTAAGGCCCTGAAGAAAGAGAAATCTCGCCACAATGTGAACTTACCTCCCCTTCCCATCCCTGAATTGCGCTAGTGATAATCTCATGTTCCATTTCTTTCAATTTACGAATTTCCAAACACGAGTTCTGGAGAGAAAATGGTGGGTAAAATTCAGATTAACAAAAAAGAAAAAAGGTAAATGAATCAAATCAATACCTGCAGTGAGTATCTGTCGCCTGGATCACTACAACGACAAAACTTGGCTGGAGGTTTACAATTCATTATTAGACCGACAAAATGTTTGAAAGCTGTAATTATCTATACTAATAAAAGAGAAACTTTACGACATTGCGCGCGCCTCTGTCGCTACTCCTCCGTTAATGTTGATTCTATGGCCTTCAAATTTTACACAGTGCTTAGTATAGTCTGTGGTCGTGTCGCTGGCACATAAAATTTAAATATATTTGAGAAATAACAGAATGTTTGTTTCCGTTTTTGTGTTGCGACACATCAAATTTTCGGCAAATTTGCGGCAATTTTTTGTCATCGATTATAGTATTCTGTGCGCAAATTGCTTGAGCGATTACAGTCGCCGATTTTGTTGAATCGCCTCGCAATATAGCCGATTGTGCTAAACTGCCTCGGAATAGACCCCCAAATTACATGTCTTATCATGAGGACGCAGATCTACATGTCTTATCATGAGGACGCAGATCTAATGATTTACGTGCACTGTACCTTCAAGAATGCACTTTCTCATAATATTTCATCGACTGAAGTAACCAGACCTATTTAACTCATGATGTTTTACGCCAACGATTACCACCAACTTCCGCCGTCACACATTTTAAAACAGTGCACAACTGTGGTTAAGTTTCAACTTTGTTCTGATTAGTTTACATCTAGACTAGGTCTATATATATGTGTTTTAGAATGTGTTTTCAATAGCCTATGCCTACATTCTAGACTAGATCTAGGAAAGGAAAGATTCTGGATTAGGTCGGGAGATTGACGCCACAGTACAGGGCCAACGTTTCAAGCGGCAACGATTGTTGTACGTGGGTGGCCATCACACATTTTAACTGTTTAAAGCAGCGCCCAACAGCAGGACTTTCATTTCGTTGCTCAACAGCAAACCTTTTTGGCTTTGGTTAGGTTTCAGCTTTGTTCTAATTAGTCTAGACTAGATCTAAGTTTTTAATATGCCTAGGAAAAGGAAAGGGTCTGGATTAGGGAGATTGACGCCACAGGGCCAACGTTTCAAGCGGCAACAATTGTTGCATGTGGGTGGATCTGCTACCACCAATGAAGATTCGGCAACTGAAGAAGATGGAATTGCCATGCAGTCTCTTCAAACTATTCAGACAGTGCCTCAAGTGCCTGATGAGCTTGCTCAAGAACGCCGTCCACAGGAAACGCCAGTCCCTGCCCCAGCTCCACACCCGCATGAAAGGCCACCCCCTGCCCTAGCTACACACCCGCAGGACAGGCCAGTCCCTGCTCTAGATCCAGGAATTCCAATGGCTCTTAACTATGCACCACATGCATTTGTTCAAAGGCATAACAATGCCATTGGAGGGATGACAAAGATATGTCCCCATTGTCATGCATCAAAATTTAAATTGGAAACTCCTGGAATGTGCTGTGGAAACGGTAAGGTAACTCTGACTCCTTATCCACCTCAAACTGAATATTTGCACACCCTCTTTCACCAGGAAACCCCTGACGCAGTGCACTTTTTATCAAATATCCGGAAATACAACTGTGCTTTCCAGCTGACATCCTTCGGATGCAGTGAAATTAATGTTCCAGGTTGGAATCCCCAATTCCGTATCCAGGGCCAAGTCTGCCAAGTTGGTGGACTTCTACCAAATACAAATACTGACGCCAGTGTTGACGCAAAATTTCTTCAGATCTATTTCATCGATGGAGAAATGTCTGAGGTAACTGCCAGAATGGGTGTTGTTGATGGTCTTCGACAAAACATTGTGAGGGCAATTCAAGAGGAGCTTCATGCACACAATATTTATGTTCGTGAACTGAAAGCAGTGCATGAATTTGCATTACACAACAATCTGGAAAATTACCGCATCAGTATTTCGAATCACAACCGTCCACCTGGAGAGCATGAAAGACGCTATAATGCCCCCGAGACGAGTGAGGTAGGTCTGCTTATGCCCAATGATCCTGTAGGTGAGAGAGACATCGTCTTGAGGACGCGTGATGATACCCCACAACGCATCAGTGAATTTCACCCTGCGTATGATACCATGCAATATCCCATACTGTTTCCAAGAGGTACACATGGATGGAATTTGCAGATGAAATTCACAAACAATAACAAACTCACCATGCTGAAATTTTACAGCTTTCACTTTATGACACGACCAGGGAATTACATTTTGCTCAGCAGAAGGCTACTGCAGCAATTTTTAGTTGATGTCTATGCCAAAATTGAAAGTGAACGCCTTTTTTACATTCGGCGTGAACAGGGCAGACTGAGGGCAGACAGTTATGGTGCTCTGAGAGATACCTTCACCTCTGGAGATGGTGACCCTCGGAATGTTGGTCAACGTGTAATATTACCTTCGAGTTTCACTGGGGGACCCCGCTACATGTTTGAGCGACAGCAAGATGCAATGACATATGTCAGACAATATGGAAAGCCAGATCTGTTTATTACCATGACGACAAACCCCAAATGGAAGGAAATTCAGGACAACCTCTGTCAAGGACAACAAGCACATGATCGACCTGACCTGACTGTGCGCGTCTTCAGGCTAAAGCTACAGCATCTCATGGAAATTTTTAAAAATGGTGACTTCGGTACACTGCAAGCTTGGCTGTACTCCATTGAGTTCCAGAAGCGTGGTCTGCCCCATGCACATATTCTATTGTGGCTGACCAAGGACAGCAAGATAACACCGGAGCATTTTGATAAAGCAGTTGTTGCAGAAATTCCTGACAAGAATCAAGATCCTGAGCTGTACAATATTGTTACATCAAACATGATCCATGGGCCATGTGGTCAACAGAATGTAACAGCACCATGCATAAAAAATGGCACATGCTCGAAAGGATTCCCCAAACCATTTCTCCACCACACTGAAACTGGCACTGATTCTTATCCCAAGTATCGGCGGAGACATCCAAGTGATGGAGGCCATACCGCTGTCCTGCAATGCACACGAGAAAGAAGAAGAACAGAAACAGTGGTAGATAACAGATGGGTTGTCCCTTATAACCCTTGCCTTCTCCGTCAAATGAATTGCCATTTGAATGTTGAACTCTGTAGCTCTGTCAAGAGCATAAAATATGTTTTGAAATATGTCCATAAAGGTTCTGACCAGGCAACATTCCAGGTAACAGACCAAGGAGAAAGGGATGAAGTCAGTGATTTTATCAATGCCAGGTATATTGGCAGTACCGAGGCAGTATGGAGAATTTTCCAGATGCCAATGCACGAACGTTACCCGCCAGTTATTCAGTTAGCCGTTCACTTGGAAAATGGCCAACGGGTATACTTTACTGAGGATACTGCACAAGAGAGGGCTACAGCTGATCCACCAGCATCAACACTCACAGCCTTTTTTCAGCTCTGTCAGATAGACCCCTTTGCTGCTATTTTGCTTTATATAGATGTGCCACGTTTTTACACATGGGCCAACAAAACATGGAGTCGCAGGAAACGTGGAAAGCAAATAGATGGTGGATATTTTTGAAGCCGCAGCAATCGGTAGAATGTATACAGTTAGCCCCCGTCAAGGAGAGTGTTTCTTTTTGCGACTGCTGCTTCATCACGTGACCGGTCCAAGGAGCTACAATGACTTAAAAATTGTGGACCAGAATGTGTACCCTACCTACAGAGATGCATGTTTGCAGAGAGGGCTTTTACTAGATGACAATGTCCACCACTTAACTTTGGAAGAAGCATCAGTCAGTATGATGCCCAAACAGATGCGTAGTCTGTTTGCGGTAATTTTGGTGCACTGCAACCCAAGCAACCCTATGGATTTATGGTCAAGGCATACTGAAACCACGTCAGAAGATTTTGCTCACAGTCTTGGTGCAGACCGCAATGATGATATTGTTCTTCAAGCTGCTTTGGCAGAGATAGAAGATATGGTGTTGGACATGGGAGGACTTCAGCTCACACATTATGGCCTTCCTCACCATGAAAGAGATGCTGTGCAGAGAGCTGGAGCGGACTACAGGCGGGAAATGACATATGACATCGTGAAGGAGAAGGAAGTCTCTGCGAGAAATATCCAGTTACTTAATACAGAGCAACGTATTGTCCATGATGAATTTGTTACAGCTGCACTTAATTCTGAGAAAGGGTTGTTTTTCCTGGATGCGCCTGGGGGATGTGGTAAAACATTTCTTATCCACACCATTCTTGCATCTATAAGATCACAACGAAGAATTACTATTGCCACAGCCAGCAGTGGTCTTGCAGCTACCCTCATTCCTGGAGGCCGCACTATTCACAGCACTTTCAAGGTACCCCTTAACTTGACGCAGTGTGATGTTCCAATGTGTTCGATCAAGAAAGGAACTTCCCTCGCTAAACTCATCAAGGACTGTTGTGCCATCATTGTAGATGAAGCGCCCATGAGTAACAAGTTGATTTTTGAAGCCCTTGACAGATCACTTCGTGACATCACAGGAAGGGAGGAAATAATGGGTGGAATTACTACTTTACTATGTGGAGACTTCAGGCAAATATTACCTGTAGTGCGTGGTGGCACATGGGCCAACATTGTGAACTCATGCTTAAAGATGTCCAATCTATGGCAGTATGTCAAAATTCGAAAACTTCAAACAAACATGAGAGTTCATCTTGGTGGTGAAGCAGAAGCTGGTCAATTTGCTGAATTCTTGCTTGATCTTGGCAGTGGTACATATCCATTGTGCAAGGAACCAGACAGCATATCTCTGAATTCATTTGGAACCAGAGTATTAACTACAAATGACCTAATTACTTCTGTATATCCAGATTTTTTGCAGAACCATACTAGCTCATCATGGCTGGCAGAACGGGCCATATTGGCACCACTAAATGACACTGTAGCCACCATCAATGCCAGACTTACTCAAATGATGCCTGGGCTGTGCAAAGTTTACACCTCCTTTGATAGCACTGTTACGGAAGAGGAGGCAGTGCATTATCCCACAGAGTTTCTTAATTCAGTAGAGGTCGCTGGGCTTCCGTCTCACAAACTTACCATTAAAGTTGGGATGCCAGTTATGATTATGCGGTCTCTCAACCCACCACGTCTAATGAATGGCACAAGGTGCACTGTCTGCAAATCTACCCCCAATGCTTTAATAGTGCAGGTATCATCAGGACCGTATAAGGGGGAAACACATGCCATTCCACGGATAATTTTGCAGCCTTCTGACAGTGCATTGCCCTTCACTTTTCAACGGCGTCAATTTCCCGTTCAGCCATGTTTTGCCATAACTATAAACAAGGCTCAGGGCCAGACTTTAAAAACCATCGAGTAGTTCTTGGAAATTGGATTTTTCTCATATTTTCAAGTCCCTGGTCCTATTGGGGGGTAGGATCGAGTACCTAGTCTTCTCGGATAAGGACGAAAAAATTCGGAGGGCCCGTGTGCACGTTGCGCACGTTAAAGATACCTTGGCAGTTGGAAATCGTAAAGAGCAGGCCGAAAGGCCGCTGCCCGGGCAAAATTTGAAATTAATAGATTAAAATTTATCCATATCATCTCCCCCCCCCCCCCCCCCCAGAACAAGAAATAATAAAACAAGTAAAGTGAGGTGTAAATGCCAAGGGCAGCGAACCTCCTAAAATAAAGACCTCAAATCAACTTTAAAAACCATGGGCTTGGATTTAACATCTCCAGTATTCACACATGGAATGCTATATGTGGCACTGTCCAGGACAGGAACAAATAAATCTGTCTTTGTGTTGGCTGCGGAATATCAGACTCGCAACGTCGTCTATCCAGAAGTTCTACAGTGAAGGTATGTCACAATAGTTAACCCATTGTCATCATCTGTCACTGTCACACTGCCTTTTCTTTCTTTCCTATTCCGTTCGTAGAACGGGTAATCAGGCTTGTTACTAATATTTTTGTCTGACATTTAAACCTTAAAATTACACATAAGTACACACTATGACTACCTAAATTTGAGTTCTGAGTCTGTGTTTAGATTCTCTGGAGAGTCAGCTCTGCAACAGCTATACTGCTCTCTCTGCCTGACTCTACAACAGCTATACTGCTCTCTCTGCCTGACTCTACAACAGCTATACTGCTCTCTCTGCCTGACTCTACAACAGCTATACTGCTCTCTCTGCCTGACTCTACAACAGCTATACTGCTCTCTCTGCCTGACTCTACAACAGCTATACTGCTCTCTCTGCCTGACTCTACAACAGCTATACTGCTCTCTCTGCCTGACTCTACAACAGCTATACTGCTCTCTCTGCCTGACTCTACAACAGCTATACTGCTCTCTCTGCCTGACTCTACAACAGCTATACTGCTCTCCTTGCCTGACTCTACAACAGCTATACTGCTCTCCTTGCCTAACTCTACAACAGCTATACTGCTCTCTCTGCCTGACTCTACAACAGCTATACTGCTCTCTCTGCCTGACTCTACAACAGCTATACTGCTCTCTCTGCCTGACTCTACAACAGCTATACTGCTCTCTCTGCCTGACTCTACAACAGCTATACTGCTCTCCCTGCCTGACTCTACAACAGCTATACTGCTCTCTCTGCCTGACTCTACAACAGCTATACTGCTCTCTCTGCCTGACTCTACAACAGCTATACTGCTCTCCTTGCCTGACTCTACAACAGCTATACTGCTCTCTCTGCCTGACTCTACAACAGCTATACTGCTCTCTCTGCCTGACTCTACAACAGCTATACTGCTCTCTCTGCCTGACTCTACAACAGCTATACTGCTCTCTCTGCCTGACTCTACAACAGCTATACTGCTCTCCTTGCCTGACTCTACAACAGCTATACTGCTCTTCCTGCCTGACTCTACAACAGCTATACTGCTCTCCTTGCCTGACTCTACAACAGCTATACTGCTCTCCTTGCCTGACTCTACAACAGCTATATTGCTCTCCTTGCCTGACTCTACAACAGCTATACTGCTCTCCTTGCCTGACTCTACAACAGCTATACTGCTCTCCCTGCCTGACTCTACAACAGCTATACTGCTCTCCTTGCCTGACTCTACAACAGCTATACTGCTCTCCTTGCCCGACTCTACAACAGCTATACTGCTCTGACAAGAAAACTTGGAATACTAAAAGTACCAAATAAGCTCCAATAAGAGGATTGTCTATTGTAATGAAAACTTTAACTAAAGACCTGATGAAAACACAAGACATTCAATGGAATACCAAAGTTGTTGTGGCAAATTGGTAACCGTGTAACTGCAAAATTTGTGGAAAAAGAAATTGGATCCAGATTATGAGGAAACACCTCCTACATCCACTCTGTATATATCTAACAATAACAGCCTTTGTCAGTCAGGCAGCCAACACTCTGTGATTTTCTACTTATACAGATATTGCCACACAACAACAACTTCATGTTATTAAATAATTTCACACAAAACTTACAGCAATATTTCTATACACAGCTATGGCTCTCTGAGTGTCTCCTCGGTCAGGATGACTTTCCTGGAAAAACAGAAACATCGTAATATCTAAATTATCATTCAATCCATGAAAATTTGCTGGAAAGGTATCTGAAACAATTATTTAAAATTCAGATTTCGATTTTATTCTGTGAAATGTGATACGTTTCCCACATGACTGTTCACATTTAATACTATGAAAACATCCTACTTTTCTTTCATATTGCCACTTCGGTTCTGAAAATGTCTCTTGATCTAAAACGCCTGGTTCCTGCATTGTGGCTACAAATATATCCTTTAAGTATTTAAAAAAGGGATTATTATGTATTGACAGTACTTTTAACCCTCACATATATGGCACTGGGAGAGTTACAACAGGATTCATCCTAACATAATCAAACCCACTCACCTCCACATGTCTTTCCAACTCTTTCAAGAGACTAGGGTATTTGTCCAGCCGTGTGAAAGGTTTGGATAAAATAGTGGTCAAAGTCTGTGCCCCGGGTGACGGCGCCCCTTGGCTTTCCACAAACTTGCTCAGCTCATCTCTGGAGACGAGATTGTTGGAATATTGAGAGATCATTTAAACATATAATTTCAATCAGGTGTTAACCTTAACATCTTATCATTCAGGTAAACAGTGTAACATAGACTTACTATGCAAATGGATTGAAGGAAATATTGAAGGAATTGAAGGAAATACCCATGATCTCTGGTACCAACTATGAAAATTCCACAATTGTTAGGCTTGGATCAATCCAAACTGGATGTTATACCAACCTTTTTTTCTGTAATATGGAGACAGCCTGGGGATGATTGGCACAGTAAGAGGAATATAACTCCTTGACTCTTGGGGCAAATTGCATGAACACACCACCAATCCTTCTCTGGGCTGATGGCAACCTGAAACAAGATGATGCAATGTTACACATGTAATTGAGATGCCATTCTGAAATTCTCAGAAATGAGGATCTTTCATCAAAATTTTTGGAAAGGAGGAATTCATCAAAATTTTCAAAATGATGGAACTTTCATCAAAATTTTCAAAAAAAGGAGAATTTTCATCAAAATTTTCAAAGAGGAAAACTTTCATCAACATTTTCAAAAAGATGGAACATCCACCAAATTTTCAAAAAGATGGAACTCCAACAAAATTTTCAAAAAAGGAGTACTTTCATCAGAATTTTCAAAATAAAAAAAAGAACTTTTGTTAAAATGTTAAAAAAAGGAGAACATTCAAATGGCAGTAATCAAGGTGACAAATAAAAAAACTGGAAAAAACAACAACAACAACCCAGTTTGTATTAGTTTCAATTAGCTGATAAATTTTGATGCAAAGAGAGAGCAATGACAGAATTCCTTGCAATAGTGCAAGAATGGCATGTCTAGTGAGAAAACTACAAAGTGGATACTGGCAAAGACTGATCAAACTAAGCACCCCTACCTCAAACTGGGAGATAAATGGAGTGGCCAGGAAATGACTTACGTATATAAACATCAGATTAAGTTTGCCTGTACTAAATGCCAACAGACACTGTGGATAATCAATCATTTTACATTTCTAGATATGCCACTTTTTTTAGGGCCTCCTTAAAACCAGACACCCCATGAGGGGACAACAAAGAACTTCAAAGGATCCGATGATGCTGTGCACAGCTATAGAACTGGCCAATAGCTTAATTTGACCCTGCAATTTGCCACATAAAATCTTCAGTCTTTAACACAATGACATAAGTAAATATCAGAAATAATGGTGATGAAAAACTTATCTTTTACTACAGCTCCAATGCTTGATTGTATCAAAGTGATTTACTGCCCATTGTCAATGAAAAATGTCTACCTAATCTTGCTTCAGCACCACAAGGACTTCAAAAATACTTATGTAAGTCTTTAGTATAAAATGCTAACTGGCTGTCAGTTATCTGTGGCCGTATTCATAATCAATGCGTGAACTAAAGTAAATACGTTGACTGGTGTTAACACAAGAAATTGTATTCATTTCTTGTGTTAACACCAGTCAACGTATTTACTTTAGTTTACGCATTGATTATGAATACGGCCACTGGTGAATGTTAGACCCGCAAGAAACTCTCTCAACAAAGAGTGGCTTCGTTTCCATTTAGTACGTTTTCCTTTTCTTTTATGCATAAAACACTTTGGGTTTTTCCCCATGAACTGATTTCCACTGAGATCATGCTATATGATGATCCTGCCCTATGTATAATAGTAAATTTTGGAAGACGGACTTTTCTGAAATTTTAATGGACATGACAGTTCATTTAGACATTTGGTTGAAAAATCTGTCTGTGAGCTTTGTGGATGGGAAATTCATATGTTATATTGTCAATTTGCAGCTCTAGCAAGTTTAATACAGTTTCTGAAATATTACTAATAAAAGAATGATTGGCTATCAATGATTTGCTGTCCATGAGTATGAAACTCTGCCCTCATATAACAGCACACAATGCATTTCTTTCCCAGCACTGTTAATGCCCTCATGGGAGTTTGAATGTGCTCTCAGCACTGAGTAACATTTCTTCCTGCCCCTCTCCTAAACATCAACCATTAGTTCTAACACACAGAGATAATCTAAAGTTAATACTGATATTTACATCTAGATCAGGCAGAAATAACACACAATGTACAAAAATGGATGAACCTTGTTCCAATTCCAGGAATTTGTTTCCATTCTCACCATTAAGTTTAATGTTTTCCAACACCCCCTCTCCATATATCACTAATCCCATCACAGACATAATAAATCTTTTTTTATCTTCAATACCAACACTGAAAATATGCAGAAATACCATACAATAAGAACAATAATAATTTTGAAACTTTTGCTTTCAAGCAGGTCAATGTCTCTGTCCTGCTGCTAGAAACAACCTGGACGCTCAAAAGTTTATTAAATATTCATGCAAAATCACCCACAGTTTACCATTGGGTGAAAAAATTACTCTACACTGTAGTTCTTAGTGCCATGAACAATCTTATCACACATAATTCCTGGGAGTACATCTTCAGAAACATTCTCAGAACATGAAACATGGAACTACAAGGCCAACACTTACTTCTCACATTCCTCCAATGCAGCTAGGAAAGACTGCTGGAATGCTATAATCTCCTCCACATTCCCAACAAGCACAGAAAACTCTGATGCTGTTAGACTGGGGAAACAAAAACAAAAAGAAAAAATAAATTCTTCTGGCACTAAAAACACCGCCAAAAATTATAGTGGGGGAAAAAAAAACCTGCCCACAAGACACACACAACACCAAGGTTGGCGCCATGTAAATGGAAGGCTACACTGGACTGCACTGACTTTGTTCCCTTTAACCAGTGGTTTCAATTACACAAAGAACATAGCACCAAATGCAGCAAGAAAGACTTAGAATTCTGGCAGTATGACACAACACATCAACATCCTGAATGTCTGGGACAGATTGTGTGACTCCATATGTCAAATATAGGATAAAATATAAACTTTTTGATAAGGGAAAGACTTTTCATCTCACACACAAGTGATTTGAGTGGGTTGTTTGTTCCATTTACCACAGTGGCTCACTCAAGTTTGACTGACACTGATAACTTTTATTATCTAACATCAGAGAAAGCAAATGTTATAAATTGATATGCGATAAAAACCCAGAAATGATTCATCTCAGACAACCACAGAAAATCTTCCCAGATCCCTTTATATCTTTGTCTACTATGTTATTTTCACAGTAACTTAAGGCATCCTTTCAAGTTTCTTGTGGTATTTAGTCCTGTATTTCAAGTGATGGCTTGGGAGATAAGGTGATGGCCTGAGCATCTCCAGCCTCAATTTTTCCTTATCTGTGGTGAGAAGATTTAATGTAAGGGAGGAACAGATTTATCACAGCTTTAGCCCAGCAGGAGACGGCAGCAGCTGGGAGATTACACACCAGCATCCCACCACCACAGGCTTACAAGAGAATCTGCCTTTCTCTGCCCCTCCCCTCCCCCCAACCTGAAAGGAAAAACAAATTTTCTAAAATACAACACAGTGGCAAGTGTGTGGTTAAACATGTCAAAGGTCAGAAAAAAAAAAGAAGAAAAAAAAGGTGATAATGTTCATGAGCACAAATGGCTGCCCCTGGTCAAGTGTCTGCGTGTTTAGCCTATAAAGAGTCTGAGAAAATAGAAAGTTGTTAGGGATACATCTAGACTGATGACCAAGTCAAACAGAGAAAATACTGATTTGTGTTGACTGTTCAGCAATGGCTTATGATGTTCAAATAAAACCTAAGCAGCCCCTAAAGCAGCCTATAACACAAAGATTCACGACTGTCAACTGTGTTTACCAACACAGCATCAACCCTGGAAGTTTTTTCTCTTAAACCAACAGCTAAGTATTAGCTCAAAGGTGTGTTTATCTCACACAAGCTCTTCAATAGGCATCCCTGCAAATTGTGACAACAAGTACTAGGCTAGTTTACAAATTAATCATTGACTGAATTTTTTTTTCTCCTTTAAGTTAAACAAAAGATATTTTTCCTCTGCCTGTCCTACATCCCACCTTCCTCCCCCCCCCCCCCCCTTTCACTTATTCCTTCCAGCCATTCCACAGGCCTTTGCATTCTGACTGCACTACAGCTGCTCCCTTTCCATTCTCCTTCCTTTCCTCCTTCCTTTCTCATACCTTCTCTCTCTCCTTGTCCCTCACCAATTCTTATTCACAATCCACATGATATTATCCTCTTCACTCATATTGATGCTCAACATACCTCATGCTCTCTCACTTTGGCCATCAACCTGCGACCCCCCCCCCCCCCACCAACCCCCCCTTCATACTCTCAAGTCGCACAGTCTCACATGCAAATCTCCAAAAACCACTGAACACAGACAGATGCTCATTACAGCTGCAAACTCTAACAATCTTACTAGCTGAAACAACAGGGAGTCAAAGAAAACTGAGCAATCCATGGAAAAGCCAAAATTGAGTAAATCTATGAAAGCCTAGAAAAGTGAGACAGACCCTGAATGTCCTCTCATCCCACCACCCTGTGCTTCATTCCCCACCCAATTCCATCTGGGGGTAGCCCCCCCCCCCCCCAACTCTTTACTTCTCCCATCCCCCATCCGCCCACCCCCCTCATATAGGCATCTGCTCATTTTAACAGGTGCAGGATAAAATATCTCACAACCTCATAACACTGCAGTTAAATAGCTTTAGTGCATTAGCCTATACACATCCTTGTGATGAAAGTTTAAGTAAAAGAAAAAAAATCATAATATATGGACACTGTGGAACTCAAGTGATCCATCCCACTTCAGTTTAATTTTGAGAACATCAGGCTAGAAGTTTTTTGCATTTTTCTTTATTGCCTTTTAATGCCCAGACTTCAATTTATCCACATGAAACCTTGTACAGGAGATGCTAGTGACATTTTTTTGTTTGTTTACAATATTACCTAAACAAACAGTGCAGCATATTGTGCAGAAACTGAAAAAAAAAAGTTTAAAATGTGGGATGGCCCACTTTGGCTCTATATCGATCATGTCAATGGAGAGCAGGGAAGAAGAAATTTGTACCTCCTTCCTGACCAGACAGACCAACGAAGTCTGACCACCACTGGACTCATGACATCCCTAGACCATCTACTTCATTTACTCTGGCAGCACAGCGGTCAAACATTAATTAACTGATTGAAGTGGCTGTTGCCAGTAATACAGTTAAATACCCAAGAAGATGAAATAATGAAATAGAGAAGAAACTCACATGACCAGAAATGACTGTCACTAAACATGGCAAACCAATCACTCCATTTTTCCATACAACAGTAATAGTATGAATTTTGCATTTAGTACCTTTTGATTTCCTACTTCTCATACTCTAGCTACACACTGTACAGTATTCCTGGCCGACACACTGTCTGTCACTATGTGTTGAATTCACCTGACACAGGCCCACACCTCAAGCCTGAATGCCCCCCCCCCCCCCCCCCACATAGCCTGGTGTCCTTACCAAATTACAAGGCTTCGTTAATACATAATTATGCTCCACTCCCATTTCCCACCCCTTTCCTCAAGTCATATTGCTATCACATCCCGCCCCTTTCATCTCATCATTTTACTCATTTCCATACAGGAACTCAAGAAAAGACTCAAGACTGTACACGCCAATCTAGGTCAAAAACACATTTCTAACACAATTTCATACAATGACACATGCTTTATTTGCTCCACACAATATGGAAACTAAACAAATAGTAAATCAGGGCGCTACATGAAACATTTTTGCACCTGTATAATTTTCTTGAACACATGCAGTGTTTTTCCAAAGCATGATACAACAGGTAAATTACAACTTTCCCCCTCCTTTTCATTTCCCAAATCCCTTTCATTCATACTCTGCCTGCAGCTGATTGCCTCCTTTAGCAAAGCCATCATTTTAAGCAAACTGTCATATAATTACAGGCACAGCTCTCTCTCTCTCTCTCTCTCCTTTAGCAAAGCCATCATTTTAAGCAAACTGTCATATAATTACAGGCACAGCTCTCTCTCTCTCTCTCTCTCTCTCTCTCTCCTTTAGCAAAGCCATCATTTTAAGCAAACTGTCATATAATTACAGGCACAGCTCTCTCTCTCTCTCTCTCTCCTTTAGCAAAGCCATCATTTTAAGCACACTGTCATATAATTACAGGCACAGCTCTCTCTCTCTCTCTTCTCTCTCTCTCTCTCTCTCTCTCTCTCTCTCTCTCTCTCTCTCTCTCTCTCTCTCTCTCTCTCTCTCCTCTTGTCATATCTCCCCCATCTCAGGTATAACTACACCTCATTAGCACTATTGAGCCATGATGAAATTTCAACTATCTAGATAACGATGCTGGCAATACTACAAAAACTGTCAAGTACATCAGCTTTTCACACAATTTTTTTCCTTCTTTCTTTCTTTCCTTTTTTCATTTCCCTGACTTTGCACCTGACATAGGATAGAAATTCAGAAATGTTCTACTTGGTTTTTTTGTTGTTGTTGTTGTTTCAGTGAGATTTTACACCCCTTTCTCTAATGCTGAGGTTATATTACATACAAACATAATGTACAGAAATAAAACTTGAGTCCGGCTTTGGTCACTGACAAGCACCTTTAAGACAATAGCTGGGTTGAATCCTGCCCTGAATAGGATTTAAACCTGAGACTCCTTACAACTGAATCTTGTGCACTAGCCACCCACCCACTCTGCTGTATGGGAATTTGTAATGGCAGCTAAATGTAAAGGTATACAAAAATATGTCAGTTCTTCAGACACTGAATTCTGAAGCTCATTAAAATTTCTATATTGGTTTAACCATCTGTAAATTGGGACCAACACATCATGTTTAGGTCAGGTTGGCTACCATTTACAAGCTACTATATAACCATTGGCTTCAGAACACAGCACAATTGTCACTGTCAGTGAAGAAAATGATTTCTAAGACAACCAGGCAATTCCTTTTACTTTTCATGAGACCTGGTTGCCAGGGCAAACCTCAGGTCTGCTAGCATTAGTTTTCAGGAATTTTAACCAAAGGAGAGTAAAAACCAGCTGAGACGCAAGTGGCAATTTTCGTGTAATGAAATTTCCAAATGAAAGTAGATTAGAATTAATTTCAATGTGCCACTTTCCCATAATGTGTGTGCATGACAATACATAAACATGCAACAATTTCATGGGCCAAAATGCAGACTGGAGTTGCCAGGAAAGACACACCCTGTCATCCACCCCTCCACCCCCACCCCACGCAACCCATTCTTTTATAGAGCCAAATATAGACAGAAAATACTCAAAAGTGGTTACTTACATATTTGTTGCCTCTATGGGTTTGATATAGGATTGTAATACTTTAAGCATCTCTGAAACATGAGTCCTCTCAGTTTCTATCACATTCTTCAGTACCTGATACAGTGGGAAAAGAAAGCAAAGAAATCAACATAATTATCAACAATCTAATGTACCAAACAGCTGCGTTGTTCTCAAAAGTATATAATTCTGGGTTCTCCACAGGTCATTAATTATAAACATTAAGAACTTTCAAGGATTTTTTTGGATAATGATCAGGGACCTTTTTTCAGAAACTTTATTCTTTCTGAACTACAAATTCTGACATGAAATAATAAAACAAATTCTCAAAATTTGCTGTGCTGCAAAATTAATAATGATATGAAATAAGAATAAATGTTCTTATACAGTGCTTTAGCATCTAAGAGGTCTCAGGGCACTTCAAAATTTTTAACATCAAAAAATAACCCCAAAATGAGACTAAAAAAAGTATACTAACAACAAAGAAAGTTATGGCAAGCAGGTAGTTTCAGGACTTTTAATGGACATTTGGACAAATTTTGAAAATTAAGGACTTTTTACAGCCTTATAACCAATTTCAAGAAAGTTGAGGCACTACAGACAATTAACGACCTGTGGGAATCCTGAAAGGTCTTCTCAAAATGCTGGTTTTGTTTTCAGGCTCAATGCCAAGTGCATGTCTTAGAGATAAGGTTAGTGTAAGTGTAATAGACAGGAATACATTTCAGAAACCACAGCCCCACTTCCAGGCACATAAATTTGTTGACCTACATTTTGAATACAGGCACCTTTTCACTCCTGGAAATGTTTTGTTCCTAACCACCATTATTATTTCATCTCTATTCTGGTTCTAAATGTCACAGATCAGGTGAGTGATATCCATCAACCCTTTTAAGCTTGTCAGCCATGGGTGAAAATGAAATCAACTCACTTTTCCTGAGAGCAGATTGTGTCCATGGAAATATAAATCCTGCACACACAATACCCAACATAAACATGTACCAGTAGTCTTTGGAACTAATGACTGGCATGGCATGAGGATTGCATTTCAAATTCTGGCCACGCTGGATCTTTCTGGCCAGCTTTCACCCATGCTTTCTGCCTGTCCGGCAGGAGTTTACATGCCAGTGAATAATGAGATGAGGAAAATGCAACAATCTGGCACTGATGAAACCCTTCAGTGACAGTGAACATTTCTGGCCTTGGAGAATCCTCATTTGCCACATTGCTTAACAACACCTGAAAGACAAATCATGTGTGGCCACTGGAATCCCAACCTCAAAGCTTATGCAAACACACTAGCATTGTTGACTAGATCCAGCTCTGTGATGTGTCCCTCCTCAACACACCCTAAAGTTATAATTGCTTGATCAGTTTCCTCCTCCCAACATTTCAGTTTTGTACTCAATTGTACTCTGACCCCCATGTTTTCTTGTCTTGTCTCTTTCCTCTTTCTTTAAAATTTGTTCACAGATTCAATTCTGGAGGGTCTAAAATTTTTGTCCAACCAGCTGATATTTCTATGAACAATTTGTACTACTTACCACATTATGATACAACTGCATGCTTTCTCGTTTGTACACTGGCACTTCACCTGACTTGTTGTTCTTGTAACTGATGTCTGCAGGAAAACAGGAGGACAAACAAAAAGTGTTGATTAATAACTGCTAATGATGATGATGATGATAATACAAACGAAACCTGCAATGCCTATCATTACCACCTTTTTTACCACACCATGACACTTTCAAACCTAATTAATTAAATTAAGAAAGTGTAAGACATAACTAAAAGAACCCACTGCCTAACACATCTTCTCAACACGGTAATGATCACAAAACAAATTCCTTAACTTAAACAAAGAACTGCTATGATTTAATTTATCTGTACCGTTTCACCAAGTCATGAAAATTATGGGAAATTCAAGGTCTGCTCATGCTTGAAATACACCAATCCTCTCTAGCTCTTCATAGACAATGGACAGTGAAGTTTCTCTAGTCTAGAATAAATCTAGATTATGATTCCTTTAGAGGAGATAAGAGGTACCGTGTTAATGACCCATTGCTAGGTGGAGAGAAGAGGCTTGTGTCCCTTCCTGGCCACCAGTGAATGAATGCAAACTTGCCCAAAGAGTAATAAGTCAGTCATTAGGTCATCCAGAATGGCATTCAACCCAAGGGCATTTCCCGTCTAGGTCAAGTGCTCTAATCACTGGACTGGCTGGACTAAGCATACTAAATACAGTTTTGTTTCAATCTACCAAGACTCTCACCTGCCACTAAGACACAGATATTGATACTCCAGAGAAACTTTTACTGTAACTGTAACATCACTGTCCTACCAATTTTAGATTGAAATTCTGCTCAATGCCTGAACAGGTCATGCCATTCATCAGTCATTACAGATCACATTTCAACATTTTACCTGCTTTGACTTCTTTGGTGTAGTTGCTGGGGAACCAGCCGGTACGTCCGTTCAGTGTCCCTTCCCACCATCCACCTTCTACACACTGGGTCACTGTAATGATATCCCCCTTTTTGAAAAACAACTGTGGAAGAAACAAAACAAAGTTTGAGTGATTTCAGGCCAATGGCAGGAGACAATACAAGAATTTAGAACAAAATCAAATGACAGGGTTGATGATATCTGATATGTAGAGGTAAAGCAGTGTTTGCCAGTACAGAAAACTGAAAAAGGTTTTGACTGTACTTTTTTTTACTGAATTCAGTAAGAAATGTTTTCAAAATATCACTCAATGGTTTCACAATGAAAATGTGTAGAAAGCAACAAAATGAGCAGGCCAAAATGTGTGAGGACATTCAGTGTACCAAGAAAGGATGAAATCTGAATCATCCTCATCAGTGCCCCCATGACCAGAGTTATATTTCCTGGGATCAGCCTTGATATTTGCTGACTGTGTAAGAGTGGGGGGGTAGCCAATCACAGGACTGGCTTTTCAAATCCTGGAATGTTATTCTGACCAGGTACATAAATCCAAAACGTACAATCCACTAAATAAGTAAATTAAACGAACTTCATCAGCCTAACAATATTTCCATATTTCCAACACTGAATTTCCAAAAGTTTTACCCTTTTCCAAACCCCAGCATTGACCCCTAACCTTAAAAACATTAGCAACACAAAAAATGCCAGTGGGCAGCCGTGCCAATATGTCCACCATGTTTGCACACACAAGATTCAATAGTGAGGACAGAAGGAAAGATGGGCATCAAACAGAAAGCATAAAGGTAGAAGAGATAAGGAATGAAAAAAGGGAAGAAAGAATGATGGAATTAGTCACTGCAGGAGAGAGGATGTTTTATTATTTTTTTTTTTTTAGAGGAAACCAGCTTGAGGGAACATCATCCACTTTAAACTAGGCAGGTTTTCAAATTTCTCTGAGTAATCCACTCCCAGCATTGACAGAAGGGCTGGATGACAAACTTGCCATTCCTAACATACTACTTTGAATCGACTAGCACCAAGAAACAATGTACTGGGGAAATATAATACTACACCAGCTCAACTCCTTCATTTTTGGTTTTTTGTTGTTTTTTTTCAAATATTCTACAAATTTCCCTTTGCAACTTTATTTACCGTATTGATTCAATTGTTTATATTATGTCCAAAAATGTATTCAAGTTATGACTTGAGTTTGAAGAAAGCATGTCAACACGATAATAGTCATATAATACTAGGAAGCAGCAAAGACAATAGACAGAATATTGCAGACTGACAGGACAGAAAGAGACCCTACCAGTACCACACGTGCCCACCAACCACCCACAAGATCCTACCAGGACCACACGTGCCCACCAACCACCCACAAGATCCTACCAGTACCACACGTGCCCACCAACCACCCACAAGATCCTACCAGTACCACCCGTGCCCACCAACCACCCACAAGATCTTACCAGTACCACCCGTGCCCACCAACCACCCACAAGATCCTACCAGTACCACACGTGCCCACCAACCACCCACAAGATCCTACCAGTACCGCACCTGCCCACGAACCACCCACAAGATCCTACCAGTACCACACCTGCCCACCAACCACCCACAAGATCCTACCTGTACCACACCTGCCCACCAACCACCCACAAGATCCTACCTGTACCACACCTGCCCACCAACCACCCACAAGATCCTACCTGTACCACACGGGCCCACCAACCACCCACAAGATCCTACCTGTACCACACGTGCCCACCAACCACCCACAAGATCCTACCTGTACCACACGTGCCCACCAACCACCCACAAGATCCTACCTGTACCACACGTGCCCACCACCCACCCACAAGATCCTACCAGGACCACACGTGCCCACCAACCACCCACAAGATCCTACCAGCACCACACGTGACCACCAACCACCCACAAGATCCTACCAGTACCACACGTGCTCACCAACCACCCACAAGATCCTACCAGTACCACACGTGCCCACCAACCACCCACAAGATCCTACCTGTACCACACGTGCCCACCAACCACCCACAAGATCCTACCTGTACCACACGTGCCCACCAACCACCCACAAGATCCTACCAGTACCACCCGTGCCCACCCACAAGATCCTACCAGTACCACCCGTGCCCACCAACCACCCACAAGATCCTACCAGTACCACCCGTGCCCACCAACCACCCACAAGATCCTACCAGTACCACCCGTGCCCACCAACCAGTGAACCACCCACATTCAAGATAAGAAATACATCTCAGATAAAACAGTGATTTTTCTCTCCTGCAAGATTAAGTTCTTTGCACTTGTGCTGATCAGAAAGTTGCCTGGTATATGTTTCTTTGTCTTTTATTACCACCTATGCTCATCCTTATCGCTTTATCACTTTGCTAGAACCAAACATGACATTACAGTGATATATTGGTTGGTCCTGTGACAGACTCAGCCTTTCATTTCTATTTTCTGTCTCTTTGGAAACATCAGTTTTATCTTTAGAACAAGCACACAAAAAAAATGAAACTTTTGGGAGAGTGAGACTGAAATTTTCATTCAAAAAGAACTCATGCCAAGTGTTTCTGCCCTTGCCCCACCAACAACCCACCCCCCCCCCCCCTCCCCAAACCATCAACAAGCTAGAAATCAACAACAACAGCAAGATAACACATCAGGTACTGTAGGTTGCTCTAGTAATGCAGTATAATCCCCTGTTCACTTATTACCTTTCAGAATATTATGAGTCTACTTGTACTTTGGATGCCAATGACCTGCCTACAGTAGACTAGAAACAGGTATTAGACTACTACCTCAACATTCTTCAGTCATGGGGAGGAAAAAAAAGGTTTCCTGGAAAGTGTCCAGACAGGAAGGCAATGGATGGGCCAGGGAGAGGAAAGTCTTCATGAGTCATCCTTGAATCTGTACTTAGTCCAGTCTATACAGTGTAGGTATTCCCTGCCGCCTGCCAGCCTAAGACCTTATCCACGCCATGTCTAGTCTAGCTGTCAGAGATTTACCTTTATCTTATTCCCCGCTCCATTTTTTATCCTCCAATTTAAAAAAAAGTTTGTCTATCTCATCTGCAGCAGATTACATGCTATGGCTGGCACATTTACTATGAATGGATGGACCTCTGGCTATTGGTACAAACATTTGATTACAGACCAAATGATGGAACCAGGGATTGTCTGTCCCCGCTCTACAGACACACTTGTACAACTTAACTATATTCAGTTTTTAACAACTAATCGCCTGTCCAACTGGCCAAGAATGCCCGAGCAGGTCTGATATACAACAAAAAGTGTACTGCTCTAGGAACACACTTGAGTGACACCTACAGTACACTGATATGCCTACAGACATCACTGCTCTGTTCACATAGTACGTGATAATAATTGACATGGCCAAGACCCATAACGCTGACGAGCTGTCTCTACGACATTTATGGGTTATCCCTCCTTCGTTCGCTTCCCACTGAGATCATGACTGTAGCAGTCTCTACCCGCTCTCCTCCAACCACTTATCAACCGAACAAGAGAAAAACAAAAATCGATTGACCCCCCCCCCCCCCTGCCCAAAACAACAACAAGAACAGAACTATTATGAATTAATCAGCACCCCACCCACTCATCATTTGCCCGTTTTAAATCTGGACAACGCTCAATCTCCACCCAGTCAACATAATAGAAGCGCGGACGACTGATGCACTCATTGGTGGAGCTCTGCCCATCTCCTGTGGGGGGTGGAGGGCATGAACTATTTAAATATTGATGTAGTGCGATGTAGTACTAGTAGTATTCAGGCTAGTGTTAGGGGCGAGTAGTATTTGGCATTATAGACCACTGCTGAACAATGAACAGAACTTAGTGTTTTCTCTGTTTGGCTTTGTCATTGGACTACGCTCCCCTAACACCATTCTCGTTTTTATGACAGGACTTGAGACTGGAACTCGTGATATTTTGTTCATACATTTATTATAAATCATTCATCTTTATCTCAACATTTTGTGGGCAGTAACACGACGACGCTGTTCCAGACTTACTCTAGTGTAATCTTTGAGATGGTAATGCTGCAGACTTCTCTCCACAAACTCTGGATTGCCTGCAGTTACACAGAGATCTTTAGTCTGTCCAACTAATAGAACTGGACGGAAATAAATCGCCGCGCAATGACAAACACTAAATATGCTACATGGTTTACTTTCGTTCCTGCTCCTTCAGTTCTCCCACGACGTGATGTGTATGTGGATGCCGCTAGTCTCATCTTTATGTCAGGACCTCCCACAACACCTTTCTTACATTAAGCGTTAATCACTGGCCCTGCACCGAACCACAGACTCCCATTAGCACTTCAATGACCTCCCCTCTTATACTGGCGCAAGTATATCGAGTATTGATCCTTCTCTCAGAGCTATCATGCGTGAGATGGGAAGTTCACGGAGCTAATCCGGTCAACAATTCTGCATGCAAATGTCCATTCGTTGAAGTTGCCTTACCTGCACAATCTACATGAGCGGATATAGATCTACCCCGGTTGTGCCCATCAAAAAAAAAAAAAGCCTTGATCCACTTGAATGGTGTAAAAATGAGCTGGAAAATATTTTTTTCCCTTCTTTGCTTTAAATTGCAGGTCTACAGAAAAGCCATCAAAAATTAATTTCTACTCCCGCCGGGGAGAGGCAACGTTTTATTTCACTGACAGACTCCGAATTTTGCATCTACTGTATCCACTACCCTCCCTTTCATATGCTCCATCCTAACGTGTCACTCAATATGCTCCTCCCCCCCCCCCCCCCCACTGTATATACTGTATATCTCACTCATCCATCCCACACTTCATACAGAGACAGTTCATCCCATCCACTCTGATTAGACAAATCACACTCAACATCATCTCCCACCTACCACAAGTATTTTTTAGCTACCTCCTCCTAGAACTATGAGGTACACCCCCCCTCCCCCCGACATACACACACATCCACACACACTCATCCATTGCATCCATCTTAATCCACCATCCTGTTTTTCACAGACAAGTCATTCTCACCTGCATCAAACCACTCTGCAAACTAACTCGTCTCAGATAACTTCTGCCATCTCTTTATACAACTACGAGGTACATGTACAGAACTCCAGCCTTCTCCAAATGTCCCCTACGCTGTCAATGATAAGGTACTGTTTCTTTCTGCCCCTCAGAAGAATGAAGAATTCCCAAAGTCTTGTGTAGCAAGGTAATTAAATGAAAAAAGGCATCCCGACGAGGTGGAGACCTTTGTCTCCCGAGAGCCTCAGTGCAATGTAACAGCGTGACGGCTGTTCGACTGGTACAAATTAACACAGACACGATCCAGGTTTCCTCCTGATGAACGCCTAATCACGTGTGTGACACAAGGCCGCGTAACTGTGAATACCTAGACATGCTCAAAGGTGACTTCGGTCAACATACCAATCATAGGCTCCCCACCCACACACCCTCTCCCTAGGGTGGAATGATAACCAGGTGATAAACCAGGGTATAAAAATGCCACTAACATCAAACAGCCACGTAGGGAAAATACGCACTCCACACACAGCCTAGATACGCCTAATGCAACATTTCATAATGGACGTGACGACAGTTCGGACTGAAATAGCCTCGATCTGAAGCCTAACCAGATAACCACACTCAATCTTATCCACTGGATAGTCTTGGTTTTACAGCCCTCTCTTGAAAGAAAAGGTGGGGTGGGGGTCTTTCTGACACACCTGACCAAAAACTTCCAATTCTTCCTGGGATTCTTCATCTCTTCCTTCCTTTCTTTTGTCCTTCTGTTCCCGCCACTGACCATGACTGACTCGCTAATTAAAGTTTTCTCAAGCTCAAACAGTGAGCCAGCAAATCCGCCCAAGCAATCATTTACTCCCAGCCTACAGTGCACTAACTCCGGTCGCAAATCTTGCAGAGAGACAATGTGTCGTCCACTAGGCCAACATGGATGACCAGTGTTTGTTTGTTTGCTTGCTTTTTCAACGTGAAGATTGGGTAAACAAGCTGGCATTTACTGAGTCAGCAAACAACTGAGTGAAGATTGGCTAACAATTTCATTCAGCTACGAGTGAACAAATTACCAAACCCATCAGCCACGCACCAATTTTCCTGCACTTCTATTGGATTCCCTTGGAAAATTCCAGAAGAAGACGACAGTAGATTAATCAATAAACCAAATTGTCAAGTACAGCATAATTTATAATCTAAAACGGTAAACATAAAAATTACTACCATATCACAAACCAGAGAAAAAAAACCTTCATACAACTACATGACATTGTACTGTACTCAGTTCCCGTTTCCATGGTTTCCAATTTGTCTAATTCCTAATTTTAACTTTTGCGCTGGGAAGGAAAACAAAAACAAAAAATGATTCAGGCGGAGGAAAGATAAATAGTTTCCAGTTGAAAGTGTAGAAAGTTGGCAGATGAACTGCAGGTGTGGCTGGCTGAGTCTTGACGCCAAGTCCCAAGACCAAAACTGGACCTTTGATTACACTAGAGCCAGAACTCGGCAGTCTAGCGGTGCTGGTGACGCACACCTTGACATTCCCGCTCTCTCTCTCTCTACATAGTTTTTCAAATCAAACATTCTAGGGTGGCACGGATAAAATGTGCACATTCGTAACATGGCCACAGCAAAAACAGAGGATTTATTATACCTCCCATCATCTT
This sequence comes from Onchidella celtica, assembly GCA_963931925.1. NCBI lineage: Eukaryota > Metazoa > Mollusca > Gastropoda > Systellommatophora > Onchidiidae > Onchidella > Onchidella celtica. Next base: position 1,374,095 of record OZ007580.1, on the reverse strand, counting down.
TCAAATAAAACATTCTAAAATGAGTGGATAAAATGTAGACTTACGTCAGCTTTATCCCATCAAATATCCTGTTCTGGGCGGCTACAGAGATTGCGATAACAAAGTGACTATGTGTGGCCAAATTAGGCTTGGTTTGCACCGCAATTTTTTGAGGTTTGGGTTTGGGTTAGATTTAATGAATTAGCCATGCACAACAACTTTTTTGGAAACTGACCACATATACAGTGATAAAAATCGTCGTGATTTCGATTACATGGCCCCACTAGCCACTGCCTTTAGTTTAACAAACTGGAGCAACACTGGCAAAATGGCATTTTGACAATAATTATTGAAAAGACAAATGACAGCCACCATAGTTAAGGTTGTTACAACGGACCGGTGCTGTAAGAAATCGAACTGAAATGTCGAGCTCTGGAGCTCTCACTGTACATGTAATACCTAGGCTACAGACATTCCTTTTATCTGTATTTAGAATGACCTGTGAAGTGAGGAGGAAATACTTAATAACGATACAACTGAGGTCAAATCAGTTCTATTTTCACACTGCCACTGGCCAGGTACACAATACAGTAATAAACCTCATATAGCACTGTGTGAAACTGCACTGTGTGAAACTACAGTGTGAAACCCTCTGATGAGTGGAATACCCGGATATCCCCACAAATCATACCTCTGGCGCTGGCCACAAATACACACAAACAAAGTAACTGCTTTATGGCCGTGTACCCGAACTACAATTTCCACCCCGCTGTTCTAGTCATTACGTAGTTCCCTCAAGAGCTTCACTGGCTGATCCTTCCTGCTCAACCTTGCTGATGGTCCACTGGCTTCTACACGTACAACAGGCTACGTTAACATGCACTGTCAAGCAGGAGCAAAATCCGTTCAGAGAAAATTCTGTATCTGTCGTCAACGTTAAATCGTAAATAATAAGGACATGTTCGAAATTTCAAAGAAAGTATGAAGAGCTGATGGGGGGTCAGCTGGCCACATTTACACGCACAATGCAGCAAGAGAACTGTGTAGGTTCGGAACAAAATAATGATATATAAACAATAGCCACGTGCAAAACTTCTGCTCAAAACTGCAAGAAAACCAGAAAGCCAAGCAACAAGCCGTTTTCACCGAAATTCATTTTTAAAGGTGTAACTTAGGACAGACCGATAAAATTATGGGTAGGTATTTGCATAATGCTCAGAGAGGGCAACTGCCGAAGGTGATCCCGGCCTTTTTTGACGCCCCCGTTTAAAGTTTTACCCGAGATACAGAATACCGAGACGAACCATTCCTTCTACAGCAGCTATATGTTCACAAGCTGCGCGCGTATAAATACGGTGAGCACCACTCGATTACGTTCAATTATGAAGAGGTGTGGTACGAATTGTTGCATTGTTGACATGGATGATACGCGCACTTGTAAGTGGACTGACGGAATACGATGAATTGATTGTCTTGGTATCTTGTGTCTCGGGTTTTACATTCCCAGGCTTTCCTGTCCCTGCTTTAAAAAAAAAAAAAAATCTTCTTTTAGCATTTTCCGGTAAACTTTTACAATGCACAAATAAATTGTTGACCTAGTTTTTATCCTGGAAATGTAGAAATTGAATTTCCCGAGATCCTGTTGATATTTTAAAGACCAATTCACTTTTAATTATTTGAAATACATGTAGATCTAGTACAATGTGAGTCAAACTCTCTGTCACGAGTGGAGTGAGCGAGATTCAAGGATTACGGGGGCATGGAAGTGTAGGACTGACTCACGGGATAGGGAGGCTGCTCACCTGTATTGACTTCTGTTAGTTGACGTAAAGCGTGCATGTTGTGAGTGAAGTTGAGGCGTAGTAGAGGCAAAATCTGAATAGTCAGATCACTGCAAGTTAAGAGGTCCCAGGGGACAGACGTGAGATCAGAGGCAGTCGGGAGATTGTGATGTGTTTTCCAGTGATGACTGGTAGGTTGAACTATGATTTATAATTATGATGATTGATGTATTATATTCGCCTATGACCATGATGTAAATAAGTATATGTGAGGAATGTGGAAGTCATTGATTACTGTGTATAGAAATGTGCGCCATGAGCGATAGATGTAAGTTAGGTTCATGGATTCGTAACGAGAGTGAGTGCTGTGTGGTACGGTGGAGGTGTGTTACCGTAAGATGTGTGGTGAGTGAAAGGTGGACTATTGTGTGTACGCTTCATGGTTTGTAATGAGGGGTGAAGTGGTTAGAAATGGTATGGTATTATACCAATGTAATGTTCTTCTTGTAGGTGCCGGGGTCGGGCAGAGACGCCACCCGCGGTAAGCGAACCAGCACAGGGGATAGGCCAGCATAGGGCCGAAGGCTACGCATAGGCCAGTGGAGTGAAGCTGTCGAGCAGGACAGGAGGGGCGCATGAGTCGTGGCAGTCTGGCCACAGACAGGGATGTGTATATAATTGTTAATGTGCTCTTAAGATGTACTACATGTGATAGTGATATACGAATGTGCTATTGTGATATTAATGTGAATTGAACTATTAACGTGCTATTGCCATGTTGAGGAGCTCTTGGAATGCTCAGGTGTTATTGCCATAGGAATGTGTTATTAAGACATTGAGTGGAGAGGCTGAAGCCGAAGTGTATTTAAAAGTAACTACCGGGTTGTGGACCCGAGGAAGAGTGCTTGAGGGAAAGAAGGCCGTTGGACGGCAGTTGGTTAGAGTCATATAATGTATGTCATTGCAATGTATCTTTATCTTTATGTTTAATAAATGTGTGAGTCTGATGGGTTGTTCTGTTAAGTGTTATACTTGTTCGTTCGTGATTGTCGTCTTGTTATAACTATTACATCTCCCAGTCTGGGATTTGTGACACTCTCCACCGGATCCAGGGCGACTGCCCAACCAGGTAAGGAATGTAAACAAACAGTGACCCAAAAACTGAAGTAGAACTCAAACACATGTTGTTTATAAGAGGATCTCGTCACACAGCCTATTTAAGGATTTCAACAACAACAGCTCATCTGAGGACTGAAGACGATGGCCAAGGTCAAGAGGAAGACGAAGAAGAAGAAAATGAGATACAAATACCCAAAGACCGAGAGCCACACACAAGAAAGGTCCATCATCATCATCATCATCATCATCATCAAATCCTGGTCAATTTTATCTGTTGGACAGTCGGATTTTAAAATTGATCCAGCGGTAAAATGAGAGACAGAATTAAAAAAAACAACAACACACAGCTGGAAGAAACCACCAGACAGACTGACGGAAGTACGGATGGGATTCTGGAGGGAAGGCAAGGCACAAGCTGCCATTAGAAAGTGGGCACTGGAAACATGCCAAAACCTCTATGCTCTCTCACCAGAGGCTCGGATATATATACACGGTGTTTCAGCGGCCTCTCTACCGCTGATGAAAATCGTGTTGCTGACTCTAGCTAACCAGTCAATAGCTAAGGCTACTGACCGGCACTGTCCTAAATAATACACCGATATGCCAAAAAACGCTTACATCATTATCTAAAATATTTAATAAACAAATAAAAATACTGTTCCTTTTTGAACAACTATTTCACGATACCCATTTGATGCCTAATGTAGATTATTGTTATGTACAGGGAAAATGACGGGGAAACTCCTGCTCTCCGCCCATCTCCAGCATGTCACTGTCAACACGGTGCACTGAATGAACTGCAATCTAATGCCACCAACTAATCATCTTTCAACGCTCGGCCCCCTCCTCCATACCTTACAAGCCACCCACCCACCCTAGCAGCCAGGTTGCCCAGGAAATACTGTAAACAACATTCTTGTCTGAGACTGTCATAACAGATCACACCTGTCCCAGACAATAACCATAAAACCCATACCACCTGGGTCGTCCATCTCAGCCCTCCCTACTCCAAAGATTTGTCCACACAACTGTACCCTGCACAATATTGGGCCACTATCCTGGCCACTGGCACTCCGCCGGGCGTCCAATTAGAACCAGTAAAAAGGGATGGCTTATGTGTAAATATTGCACGATCTAAACTCTAAATCCGTAGATTTGATGCCAGTGGGCGCACCGCCCTGTGGTCTATGCTAAATATAGAATCTTATCTGTTGTTCCAATTGCCCCCTATTTGTCAACACTGTTACAACCGTTACCCTGCTGCACCAAAATGGTGCACAACCAAAAACGTTTACGTTAAATGACACGAAATATATCTCAAGCCGCTGCTAACGATTGATCACTATGATTACTGATATTTTACTACTTCCGTAAAACCCGACAAAATTCGTGTTCTCTTCTCTAATATCAATTTTATGAAGTATTTTGGAATCTTTTAAATATTACGGGAAGTGCAAAAAAAAAAAAAAACAAGCTCGTCACTAGTCTATATTGAGTATGACCGTTGGAAACTTGCAATTCTGTCCTTCCATTACAGTTCACAAACACGGGTGTTCTTAGACAAATTAATGTCTCCCTCGGCAGTGATAATGATAATCTAAAGGAATCATAAAATCCTTCAGGAGGATAACTCTTACAACGACCAATCCTGTCATCAGCTTGAGGTCAGGAATTTGTGTCGCGCTAAAAGTCCCGCTTGCCTCCTAAGCCTATCTATCATTTCGAACACACACGTGAGTTGCAGCCTCTACTGCAATATGGTTTCCATCAAAAGGGACGCTGCCGTTCCAAGAGGCTGCATATGCAGTGCAGTGTGTAGACAAGTAGGTAGCTGCTACCTGAGGGCTTAGATAACTTCAGTCAACCTGTCAGATTGCTGACCATCTATGCCGGGGGAAGTGCAAGGGGTGGGTGTAGGTGGGCGTGGTGGCAACCCGAAGAGTGCGGCTGTACGGCAGGGAGTGAAAGACGGAACAGCGGAAGAGTGACTGAGTTCCTGACCATGCCAGGTGGAAGAAGAAACAAGTGGATTGTTGAATGAATGGGAAAATGAAATGTTGAAACTGAAAACGAGAAGGAAAAAAAAAAAAGATTATAAAGACAGGGGAGAACAAATTGTGGAACGAATGCGTAGTGGAAAAGAAATAGGTTGTCCGAAACGGCAGCTAACAGGGAGTTTACAGAGAGTGGAACCTGAAAGGGGTGTAAGAAAAGATAAAGAAATTAAAGAAAATCTTGGGAAGGAATGAAAAAGAACATTTTAATCAAAGATGACTGAGAAAGAAAAAAAGAACTACCATAGATAGGAAAAGCTGTGACTTCCAGGTAGAGGAAATCAAGAGCAAATGTTATCCTACCCATTCTGGGCCCCCTTTTCCCAAAAATGTTACATTACATTCATATTCTACCAGATTCCTATCCTGGGTTTGGCGACAACCTGGCGGGTTCAGGCGTGCTCACCTTTGTACAATATTACGGGCATATCGTGGAAAGGTTGTACCCAATCTGGATGGCCAGATAAGCATGTAAGTTAATAAGAAAGCTGGTCCGTCTCATCAGTGAATCCTTCACTTTACCTTCATCTTGACTGTGAACTTGTATAAACACGAACTCCAGTAGTGACCTGATCGCTTTCACACAGCACGTACGACAACATAATGGTGTGGGATGGCCGCGGACAAAGGGCACTCGAACATCTCTACAGATGCCCAGCAAATGTTTTGTCACAGTTCAAGAAGTGAATATTCCCAGCGCCCCCCCCCCCCCCCCAACTAAAAAAATGCATGAAAGTGGAGATAAAAAGAAAGAAAGAAAGTCACAGAATTTACTTCTGGATAATTCATTCAAATAACGATTTTGGTCTTTCCTAGCAAAGAACCATTGGACAAGTGGCTTTGGTCTTTCGTAAAATGAAAGCTCTACGGAAGGGGGGGGGGTGAAAACTGTTAAGAGAAAAGGAAGGGAGAGGTGTCCATTTGAACTGGACTCGATTACAGGACGCCAGTACCACGTGGATAAAGCATGAACGATTATCTCCCTATGTGCCAATGATTTGGCGCTACCTCCTTTCGCAAGATCCAAATTTTTAATGCTATGACAATTTCTGGGCAGTCACTATTCCCCGGCAATCCCACTGTGCATTCAGTGATACGTTGTAGACTCACACTGCAAACTGACGGGCTGAGGTCCCAATAATTCATAAAATTTGTAAAGCTTCGATACGTCCCGAGTAGTTATCCACCCCAAGGATGGAATAAAATATGGCTGAATCAGAAATGGAGAGGTTTGGGGTGGGGTGGGGGCGTCGGCTCCAGGTGGCATCCTATAGTTGCCAACCTTTCCAAACAGGAATGAACAACTACCTATTTCCAAACCACATAGATACTGTAAGACTGTTCCTGCCAAAGGGCATCCGGACGTGGTACTACCGCGCTATCAAAAGTTGGCATTTCTCATCGTCAGCGGCTAACGAACGAATAACCCTGAACACCTGTTGATATAATAATGAACTTGACTAGCGCTACAACAGAAAGTTGGACATTTGCTGGTTGCAAGCTTCACCACGGTTCAAGTCTTGTCGCTGCTACACATTCTTCACCAGTTCAACATGGGCGTACAACCGCAGTGGGGGGGGGGGGGGGTCACAAAAACAATATCCATATTTAATCTTTTAGGAGAGGTGCTTACAACTTTCAAGATTGAGGGATTTACTAGAATTTAACAACAACAAAACACCTGACAATAAGAATAACAATAATGATTTAACAGGTGTGAGTGAGTGAACTCTGGGCACTATCTGAGCTGCCCTGAGTACAAACTGACCTCACTGACTCCAAAGCTCAACTTCCCGCTGGACTCAACAGACAAATACCAAAGGAGAAAAAATAGTGGATGGGTGGAGGCGGGAATGTAGCAACTACGCTTGAAATCCTGGGTGAGGGTTAACAAATGGGATTCTCTTGGATTCTCGCCCATCTACACCCCCCCCCCCCCCGGACTGCCCAGATGTGACCGATACCTTGTACCATTTCTAGCACGCTTTGTTTCATTTTGGTCCAGGAAAATCTAATTCGGGTTCCAGCGGTCTATCTTCTCTTTCCGTTCACCTGCGTCACGTCGTGTGGGGTACGCCAACTGCCCCGTGTCAAGAGGATCCATGAAATATCTACCCCCGGGGCCACCAAAACAGATACACAAAAAAAGAGTTTATGTGTGTGTGTTTGGGATGGGTGGAAGGGGTGGCGGGATGATTAGTGAAAGGGTTAGTTCTACACCACGCCTAAGTCCATATGAACTGCAAACCAAGAGCTCACGTTCTGCGCAAAGAAAGCGCTGCAGTTTTTTTTTGGCTGAATACCTCAAATATGATTTTCTGTTGTACGCTGCCTCCGACACCATACACAGCTCAACACTTCAAGTCCATCTCAGAACGTAATTATGGGTATATTTTTTAGTACTAATTTTTTCCATGGAGCAGACTCATCGAGAAGAGTTCACCCCCCCCCCCCTCCCACCCCCCCCCCCTGTACTTTCCATTACAACTTTTTACAGGCCAAATTCCCAAGGTGACCATTCCATCATCTATCCACAGGGCACTGGACCAACTTACCCACACTTTCAGTACAACCACTAATGGACAAGATCACTATAAACGTCCGAGCCTGGCATAGACAAAACAGCATTGAAAAATGACTTCCCAGCTTTTCACCCAAGTTGCAGGGCTTATCACCACGCCTAACAAACTAAGACTAGACGGCTGTAGACCAGATGCAAATAGCAACTGTATGAGATAACCGGAAGGTTAAGGGTAGTTTTTTTTTACTATTAATCAGCGCGCAGACCTGCCAAACACATTTTTTACCGATGCATCAACATGTTCTCCCTTCCGTTTTCCCTCAAAATATAAATGATGCGCACCAAAGCTTCACCCTTCCCCTCCCATACCCTACTGTTTTTGTTCAGGTGGGAATTCAGTGGTAATGAACCGTGCAGACGTTAAAGAGAGGAAATGTTGACGATCGACCGAAACCGTGGTATTTCTTGACTTTATGACACATACCTTAGGCTATTTTTGCTCCCGGCAAAGCATGTGAAGAAATCGCAGGCATGTCAAACATTTACGTTTCACATTAAAACTTTTTTTGATTTACTCAAAATCATATTCAAATCTATGAACGTGTAAGGTACAATCTGTTCACAGTAACAGGCCAGTCCACACTTCAAATAAAAACACGTTCACTGACTATTTCAGTTTTCTATTTTTTTAAACACAAAATGCCGGGCATATTTCCTGCACGTATTCCATATTGAATGACAACTGATCATATTACAAGTGGACTCGCGTGTCTGATGGCTTTTCCCCACCATGCTTCCGGATTATCCACCAAATAATTCCTGTCCATGCTTCCTCCCGTCGGCTACTCCTCCTTACGGTGATCCCAAAACACTCTTTCTTCACCTTTCCCCCTACCCACCCACGTATTCACGTAAACGTCATTAAAATAGAAAGCAAAAAATACTGACCTCAAAAACCGCCTTTTTCTGGACTGAAAAAGCCCTTTTGAGGACTTCAGAAATACAAAAACAGCCAAGCAGACAAACTGAGAAGAACAAAGAAAGAAAGAGAGAGAGTAGATAAGGCAATCAGAATAGAAAAGCTCTGGATTCTGCAGCACTGACCTCATCGTTGTTAGTTCCCCTGAAGTTGTGCAATGCCTTGACATGCTTGGGTGCTTGCCCCCCTGTGTCTGCCATAGCCGGCCCCTGGGGGTGAGGGAACTTGGTCTGTGGCCGGGGGGTAGCGGGCACTTCCAGCTGAAAACACAATAGGATAATTTATATACATACAGTAGATATGTTGGAGAAGAAACGGTATAACAAAGGGGTGGGGGGGGGGGGGGGAGAAAGACGGGAGAAAGGATGAACTTGCTACTGAAAACATAATACGATAATTTATATGGTAGACAATCATCTCAGAGAAGAAATGGCATAACTGAAGGGGGGGGGGGGGGGAGGGGTGAGAGATAGGAGAAGGGATGAACTTGCTAATAGCCACAAGATAACTGGAAAGAATATAATACTGAAAGCGTAAAGTATAAACTTTCTAACATCATATATTGGTTCTGTCTCTCTCTGTCTGTCTCTCTCTCTCATCTATTCTGATGCAGTCTCAGTTTCTCTCTTTCTCACTCTTTAGTCTTTGGTCCACAAGTTTCACAAATGATCATTTCTACTGTGATACCTTCAATACCTTCACACTAAACAGTCATAATAGATGACTAAATAACAAAGTTCAGACAGAACTACAGCACATACATTCAGCATTTCACTGGAAAATCACACTTCTCTATGGTATTCTTCCTTGCTACAGCCATGCACAGCCTGAAAATAAACCAGTAGTACTAAATATTCATGCAGATAATTATGTTCATGCTTGCTTGGTCAAGGTCAACACACAGAAAACATAAACACAAAACACATATTTCAGATCACATGCCACACAAAAGTGTAGTCAAATAGAAATGTTTAGCAATCAAAGAGTTAACGACACGCAGCAAAATAGAGAGAATTACAGAAAAAGGGTGGGGGGGGGCGGGCGGAGGGGGCAGCTCATCATAGAATGACCAGAGCAACAATTCTATTCCCTACAGCACTACAAGAATGAGGTGCCAACACAATTATACATAACAAACCTGGAAAAGGTTGGGGGAAAAAAAAAGAGGGTGGGGTGGGTAGGTGGGCGGGGGTTAGGAGGACATAAGAACAAAGGACAAGACATTCACTGACCTGCAGGTTTTCTATTGGTTCGTAATCATGCTCCGGACTGACACTTCTACACCTCACACCATTGGCTGGCTGTCGGTGGGAGGGGCCTACAGCTCTGTTGTGTTGTCTATGACTGGGGGACTGGCTTTGTGATCTACAAGACTGGTCAGATGATTGGTTGATCGATCTCTCTGATCCAGCTTTAGGACTGGACGGGTCGGTCCTGGCTGAGAGATTAGGCGACTGACAAGTGAGTCCTCTGTTCCCTGGAACCGGCTGACTGGTCGAGGACTGAGTTTCAGAACGGTGCTGGTGCTTGGGAGACACACTCTCTGATCGAGCAGTGGTTGTGTAGTTCGATGTCGGGGAAAGATCAGATCGTGGGCTGGCTGACCGAAGCTCTGAGATGAGGACAGAAAGATCAGGCACTCTGGTGACTGGACCTGGGACAGGCTGTTGTCTCTTTTCCTCGTCAATCGGTTGTCTCCCTTCAACGTTTTTCTCTTGGTTTTGCCGCTGCGGATTTTCTTTTATAAAGGGAGTTTCCTTTCCAAAGCCCTGTTGAGTCCTTGTGGAGTTGTCCTGGGAGGGAGATTCACCACTCACATTTGCCGGTGGCCATCGATTTTTGATGTTCAATCTCTGGGGCTGAGGTGAACCCGGGACTTGGCTCTGTTTTTGGATGACAGCATAGGAACCGTCCCGTACTGGTTCTCTGGCCTTGGGAGAGGTAGAGAGAGGAAAGCGTGAGCTGCTTTGAGCTTCCTCGGGCTTGTGTACGACTGGAGATCTCCGCCTTGGCACTGGAGATTCCGGGATTTTGGGAATATTACTTGGTTCTTGGTAGTCGTGGTCAGCGGGATTTCCTCTGTGGGATCTCCCTGCTGCAAGAGTGTGGGCGCTGGATCCTACCTGGTAAAATCTCTGGTCCAGGGAGTCTGGACGGGGGTCGCAATGGAATTCCGCACTCAGGCGATCTGGTGACTGTGGACGAACAATGGATGGATACAAATGCTGCCGCTGTTGTTGTTGCTGAGGTTGATGTTGCTGATGCCTGGAAGAAGATGCTGCTGTCGCTGTAGACACAAAGGCGGGTCCTCTGTCATTACCTGAAACAACATGAGGGGAAGAGGAGGATAAGAAATGGGCGGGGCTAGGAGAAGTTAGAGTGACCGGGACTGCCGATCCTCCCGGGCTGTCTGTTGTTTTGTACAAGGCACACATGTCCGAGCGTGGCTGCTGGTAGTGACTGTAACAGCCGCTGTCACTGTCAGCAACATCACCACCACAACTACTACTGGCATCGCTGAATGCACCACCGTAACTGCCGCAGTCACTGTAATCTCCATACTCTGCCGTCCTGGTACTCTGTGAACCTATATAGTCGTAAGCACCCAAATCTGGCCCCGTTCCCACCAGGAGGGGAAATGGGAAAGGTTTATCACCTGGGTCATTATCAACACTGGAGTTATCAACTAACTGGTCTGGCTGTGGAGCTACAGATATCTGATGGGTGGCATTTCTCTCGCCACTGGTATGTCTGCTACGCTGCCCATCCCTATCTTCCGACACTGCGCTACTTGCATTGCTGGCAGCTGAATCAGTATCATGACGCCCGTACTTCTGTCTCTGCGATGTTCCTACCAACTCTTTCGTGTGATTGTCCAGAGGGGGCGCGTCCAAAGACGCTATAAAATCGTTAATTTCGTTAACAATATCAAGATAATCAGTTGGTAAGTCAGTGTTCTGGTTTGATTTATCCATCGCAAAAATGTGTTTGCCAGAAGAATATTTTTCCTTCGACTAACGATTAATTCTGCTCATAATGTTGCACTTTTCAAATAAAAAAAGTAAACAACAGAAGGTGGTAAAATGATTGTTCATATCACATCCAGACCGAATCATGACTCGTTAACCATAGAACCTCACCCAGCTCAAAAGCTATTTCAAAAGAAAAGACACGAATGAAGCGACACGCGATGCTCCCTGAGACACAACAAGAAATTTTTCAAACGAATTAACAGCAGAGAAATACAACAGCTCTGTCATGAACGAACAATTATGGTACCCACCAAGACACAATGCTACATGTCTCACTTGTCAAGAAAAAAAAATGAATTCTCTAGAACGGCAACATAATCATATCATGATCTGAACATCTTACAACAGAAATACCACCAAGAACAACCAGAAGCCTCACCGTTGATCCATACACACCATCATTTCTTCAGATGGATATGCAAACGTGGACAGTGAGAATTTCTCCGAATGAATGGCCAAGCATACAACAAATTAATGTTTAATCACCTGTAAATATGACAGCTGACAACATGATGACGTCAGAACGAACATCACAAAGTCATGTGTGACAAACCAAAAATTAATCACGCCTAGAATTACGCCGGCATTGATGTTTGTGATTTATATCAATCCAAAACAACTGACACAGAACCTGAGATCACGGGATGGAAATGCCAAATCAAAAATCGGAAAATATCGCGAGCACACGCAGTCTTGAGCCTTGGCCTTGCATTAGGGCAATCTCAACGTGACCGAGACTTCCCATTTCCACAAGTAACTTATCTCAAATACTCCTGCATGGATTCATCCCACACATCCCCGTATAGGTGTGTCCCACCACGGTCAGAAGGGGTCAACTTCTTTTGATCATCACAAAATAGAAACTCAAGCAAGATTAAACCGCAGGGCAAGGCCACATGTTTATTTCGTCTCCTGGACTGCATGGACTCCAAACAGTCTTATTCTTGGCCTATGCAATCCTTTTCCATAACACTAAGAGGGTCAGTACGATACCGGTGGTCAAACTGCGACATGTGCAATATCGCTAGCACCGAATATCCCCCGGTAGTTCCAACTCCGCGCACCCCCCCCCCCCCCCACTGGCACGGATATAACTGTGACAAGACTGGTGATCAACTTTTGTCTGTATCTCTTTAATGTTACTCGAATAAACACTGAACAACAACAACAACAAAACGTATACACCAGCAAACTTTCGCTGGTTCCGAGAAAAATATTTCAATAGTTAGTGTCAGATGAGTTGTGAAAATAGGAAGTCTTCTAGGTCCTTTAGGAAGTGTTTACAGTAAAAGGGACACAGAGACAGACAGAAATAGACGAAGATGGAAGGGGGGAGGAGTAAGGGAGACAGGACTAAGTGCGCGCGCGCGCGAGAGAGAGAGAGAGAGAGAGAGAGAGAGAGAGGAGAGAGAGGAGAGAGAGAGAGAGAGAGAGAGAGAGAGGAGAGAGAGAAAGAGGAGAGAGAGAGAGGAGAGAGAGGAGAGAGAGGAGAGAGAGAGGAATGAGAGAGAGAGAGAGAGAGAGAGAGAGAGGAGAGGAGGAGAGAGAGAGAGAGAGAGAGGAGAGAGAGGAGAGAGAGAGAGAGAGAGAGAGAGAGAGAGAGAGGAGAGAGAGGAGAGAGAGAGAGGAGAGAGAGAGAAAGAGGAGATGAGAGAGGAGAGAGAGAGAGAGAGAGAAGAGAGAGAGAGAGAGAGAGAGGAGGAGAGAGAGAGAGAGAGGATGAGAGAGAGAGAGAGAGAGAGAGTGAGAAAGAGAGAGGAGAGAGAGGAGAGAGAGAGAGAGAGAGAGAGAGGGAGAGAGAGAGAGAGAGAGAGAGAGAAGAGGAGAGAGGAGAGAAGAGAGAGAGAGAGAGAGGAGAGAGAGAGATAGAGAGAGAGGAGAGAGAGAGAGAGAGAGGAGAGAGAAGAGAGAGAGAGAGACGAGAGAGAGAAGAAGCATAACTTGTTCAGACCACCGAACAACTAAAACTATACATATAATACATATATCTTAAAGCTTCAGAATCTACGTAAGCCAGAAACACCAGAACAATATAAATTGAGGAGAAAATACGCCCCATACTCACAATTGTCCATTCTGCA